>JAADXR010000715.1:0-12689 GCA_023337935.1 Elongisporangium anandrum
GCATCGGTTGCGAAGTCTCTTCCATTTCAGGCTCGCTTTGCGTCGCAATCACGGTCCAGTTTCTTGAGTTGAACCGGCGGACGGTTATACTGTGACTCCCTCGGTCCCGATGATCGAAATACCGTAAAGGACATAATTTACGCAGTGAATTTTGTAACCCCTGGATGACAGTGGAAAGGGGTACCATACTCTTTCAGGCCACTCTAAACGGCAACGGCAAATATTTGGCGTGCAAATATACAGTAGCGCGATCGGTAATTTTCAACCCCACCGGTTTCCGTTAAATTCTTCTAGTGCTCCCTCGCCCTTTATTTCTGGCTTCTGAGTATTATCAGAAAATATAAATTTGTACGTCAAATGCTACAATCGAAATGTATTGGTTGAGAACAAATCAGATTTAGTTGTGTACATAGTATGTTGTTTGGAAGGTGAATGCTCAAGTTTCAGAGGGTTATTATTAAGTAGCAAGTGCTTTTATGCAAGTACGGTACTTCGATGCGTTTATAAGGTTGAAATAGCGTCAATGTAGCTGAATCATATATCGCATCCGAAGGGGTATGTAGTTTCCAGGGTGATAGGGGACGGGTATAATGTTGAAGGAGTCTGTCTTGGGTACATTTTTGGGATTTGTTGGAATCCCCAGATAGGTTGCGGCGGTTTGGAAGTAGAGGATATGGTCGCATCGGAGTCGATAAATGCCCACTCGCTGTAGTTCAACCGTAATCTATGTGTTGCCCGGACGAGCAAATGGGATGATGAGCTAGATTGAGGTTTGTATTACAGCGCGCTGTATGACTACCTCCAGAGCGAGTACGACAAAACGGCGAGGAAGGAGCGGGAGGAAATGGTGATCTAAACACGAACGCATTGCAGGCAATGTTAAAACAAAAGCGGATGATTGCTTTAATGGTTTCAGAAAAGCGTTGTGGTCGGGATGTTCTCGGTGGCGAGGATTAAAAATGTGGATGTCTTCGAGCTGTTGCAATGATTTGTCCAAGAAAGATTTCTGGTTTCTATTGCGGTCAGCTCCTATGACCGTCATCAGCATCGGCAAACGTGTTCATTTTCTATTTCTCAAGGACTCTCTCCTGTACTTGTATGCACGTTGAATCTCATGAACTTTCAGCTATCTGATTGCTGACCCCAACCCTGTGGGACTAGCAATGCGCTCAGCAGACAGTCTGTGGTGTCGTTCAGACACGAGAATGCTCTGAGGGTCGCCACTCGCAAAGGCACCGTATAATACTTTAGTCGATCGGTCAAGTCGCCATGGCGGCTGCATACTACGTGTCAGGCTCTAGTTCCCAAGCTGAGCGCGAGTCTGCTCAGTGAACCCTCTCGCATTACTATGGCTGTGACGCTGGGCTTTTTGTGGGGGAAGTTCTCGGAATACGGGCGATACGGCTAATGTAGTCATTGTGATCGGCTCGAGGACAGCGAATTCTAGCTTGTAGATCCCACGGCCATGCCCTCCGACTGGCCGGGCCGGAATCGCTCGATCACAAAGGATTCGAGGTCGCTCTGCGCGTAGTTCAAGCCAAAGTCATTGATCTTGGGCGTCGCCTTGACGACGAGCGTCAGCATCATCATGAACAGACTCACGTGTCGACGCAGGCAGTTGAACGCAATTACACACAACTTCTTGAACCGCTCGTATTCACGACGCAAAGACATTTCATAGTTCTTGACAGCCCACCGACGTCACAATAACGTTCCTATCCAAAATACCAGCTACTACCCCGACTAAGCGCTACCAACCTATTTCCTCTCGTTATTTTTCACGGCACATCTTTGCGTACAGGAGTGGATCTTTGACGAGACTCTGGAATCACGGGAACTCAGAATTTGTCAGATTTTATCAGAAAAATCCTGATTCGCACCTATCCCTGACGAATGCTCCATTCGCGCTAGCGTCTACGGCAACGACCATTCTTGCGCGGTCACTGTGATGGGTTTGTGGATGATAGAAACCTCGGCGTCTTTCTCTCTTCATCTGGATGCGCTTCACACAGTCACTATAACATCGCTTGCCTACGAGCGCGTGCAGCGCTTATTGTCTCTTTGGCTCATGTTGCCGTTCATAGTTTCACGACAGAGGATGAAGGACTCGGTAGCGTGAACTGGTTTGAACATTTTTCGTTCTCATGAAAGTTATATATTGAGAGCAGTATTTTTCACTCTATTGGATTGTTTGCCGTTGCCGTTTAGAGTGGACCGGTCTCTTAGCCCCGTGTGGTTAGGGGATGTTAAGCTGGATAATACAGCTTAACACCCAGTACCTGTAGCAAACCCCACTTTTTTGCCGTTTTGGATGGCATTTGATGACTTTTTTATTAGGGTCTTCGTCCAAAAAATATTTTGAATACCTCTCACTGCAAACATTTGCGGTTCATTTAGATATGTATGTCCTTCAAAATAACATTTGTGCATTTTTGGCGCGATACGAGCCTTTTGAAAATGGTGTCTCGAGAGTGTGTCCGCGAACTCAAAACTCAAAAAAGCAGACGATCCACCACCCTGCATACAAAAACCTATAATAACGTTCATAAATGGTACATGGGTGTCAATTACGTAAAAGAGACAAAAATGAAAATGTTGTTTCTCTTTCAAATCGACGCGAATGGCCACAAAACTTTGCAAACCCTCGTTGTAGGCTACTGCATAACATATGTTATCTGTTGTAACTCAAACAAACAGGCACAATACCGGGGCATTTGTGGACGTAATAATTCGGGTAAATTTCAAATCAAGTTCAGTCCCTATCCAATTGTTAAATCAGAATTCGCTGATTACAATGATACATTTCGTGTACTTGGAAGCCTAGAATTGAACTCCGAGCATGCATTGGATCATGGCATTCATGCTTAAGTGGCCGCTACATGTAAATGAGATGGGCATACTGTTATCCCACTTTGTCTTATTGGCGCAAGGCTGTTTCACTATGGGCTTTCATCAGCACTAGCGATGCTCTTGACCACAGCATCCTAGACGTAAGGTCGAGTAGAGGTGCTGTCCAACTTGCGAACCTTGGTCGTGAGTTGGCGGTGTTGGACTCATATCCAGTTGAAGACTCGATGATGGAGGAAAACTTGGGGGTTCGGTGGTAAGTGGAGTAGATAATACGCTTAATGCACCTACATCTTGCTCCTGCCTTATCGCCCGGCTGACATCGTCGGCGGTCAATGATGCTAGATACTTGCCTCAGTAAGGCCAGGCGCTTTACCATTGGACTTCAACAGAAACTTCTTGATAGATGGGTCAAACAGTTGAACCAATGCAGTCATCGTGATAGTGGCACGTAGACGCTTTGACCCCTTGAACGCGAGAGCTTGTATTATACATATTACCAAGATTTTCTTAACGTGTGTTATACACGTTAAGAAAAGCTACACTATAAATAAGATCATACAAACTTCTAGTCAACTAGAGAAATGTTAGCCACCCTAGCTCTCTTTCGAGTGGCACTTGATACCACGATTCATACATTTTCGAATTATAAATTGATAGGGCAATACTCTTTTGTATTATATATTACAGGTCAAAATCTAGTCCACTCATTTCTTTCGCACTTCTGAATCCGCTACCTGCCTCGCACATGGCCTTCAGTGCGCGCTGGTCCGAGCTAAAAAAGAATGGCTAGCATCGAAGCGATCTGTCGGCCTATCAAACGACTTCACGTACATCCGGCTGGGGAAGTCGATCAAGGGCGTAAGAGATGAGGACTATTTCATTGGTGAAGAAGCCCAAAGATGTACTTGGACCGCATCGATCTAGGTATGTGAACATGAATCTATGGTGTTGACTATCTGCAGAATTTTGAAACGTGAATATGAATATAGAGGCGCTTCAAGAGGAACAGAAGGAAACCGGCACCACATCATTGACTTCTGAAGACCTGATAGTAGCGTAAGAGACTACAAAAGGCTCAACCAGCCAATCTCTGTCGTCCCAAGAAATGATGCATCGAGCGAAACTGTACAAGACATCTTACGGTCGCGGTCTTATCATGTATCGGCTGGTTTATCGCGTACTACTCGACCATCGAATGAATCCAGTCCAGAGCGGGAAGAACCACGATCAACACCGTCGTCGTCCCGATTTACTCGCGAACATCAAGCTGTTGACGTCCGTGGTCGCATCCTCGATGATCTCTCGCCGGTTAGATCCACGACTCGGCCTGCAGCTACTGACGTTGGGCTTCTATAGTATCGGCACTGTTATGAAAAAAGACTAGGTCTGTGCAAAAGCATTATCGAAAAAGGAAGAAGCGACCGGCCGACGTTGATTGTGGGACATTCACAATTGCTGAATCGACAAAAGTTCCGAGCTTGAAGGCAGTGAGTTGGTGGGATAACCGCCCTGTCCACATGCTGTGTGCTGGTGGCAGCATTGAAATGGATCAAATTGCAAGACGCAACAGGACGGGTGATCAAGTTGAAGTTGGTTGCCCACGGGTACTGAAGGACTACCAGACATATATGGGAGGTGTCGATGTCCATGACCAGCTTCGCTTATAAAGGCAAGTCTCGTATCCGGAATGTACACGTTATCGGTCAGCTAATCATGTACTATACTTGTTACCAATAGATACTCACTGCAGCTAGCTCTCAAGTACAAAAAATACTACAAGTCGCTATTCCTGGGGTTCATGGATCTCGCCATCATCAATACTTTCATCGTGTTCAATCAGCGGCGCACCGAAAGCAAACAGGACAGGATATCTCATGTCAAGTTTCTCAAGCAGCTCCACATTGAGCTTTGCCAACTCCAGGAGTCCGACTGGGATGCACTTAGTCGCCGTTCATGCCTACAAGTAACACCTACAAAGACCCACCTGCGGACAGAGATACGCCACATACCAGTTCAGAACGACGAGTAGCGTCCAGGAAGCAACAATCAGGGCAGGAAGCGCAGAACGCGCGCATACAAAGTATGCTCTTTGCTAAAAGGCACAGACAATGCACGCGGCGACGATTCACCGATCTACTGCAGTTCGTGTAAGCTCAAGACGACGTCCAAGAAGCCAAAGTCCTCTCGCGTGTTTCTCAGTGACAAAGTCAAGCATACGCAAAATGGTGATGCGATGACCTGCTTTGTGCCATTGCGCCAACTCTTGTGCGTGCTCCCACCCGCAACTGGCAAGCGCATGGTCCGCGCGCGCACACCTGCTGAGCTCGAAGAGGAGACCAAATCATCCAATAATGAAGCCTCCAATAATTCCTCGGAATGGCACTTGATCTAATCGTCTCTGCACAACATCTGTTTTCTTTCTCTATATTTAGAGAAATTTACAATTGTGCCTGGCTTTATCACGTTCCCATTCCTATCACGTATCTTTGAGCGTTATGATATATTCGTGATACAGCTTTGATGCATCCAGACACGATACTGGCAATGCTTTCGGGTGGACTTAGGTGTTTACTGTGTTTAGGGCGGATACAGAATAGCCAAATATATTTTTCTTAGTATTAAAACCCTTTCCCCAACATAATAAATAACGGAGATAGAGTTTAGGTAGATGAGCGCACCAAAAGCGTCTCGCGATCAAGGGGTTAATGCCACACTCTGTAGTATCACTTGACCTAATAGTGAAAATACCCGGTCATCCTCCCGTGCGAATGTTGTAACCCATGAGCAACAATTGATCTATGACCGATACAATTGCTGATGGAGTACCACATACGGATTCACGATTGCATACACAGTTAATCCCCTCGAATCATGCACAACACAGGAGTCAAGTCATACACCTTCCATAGAAGGCCAATACTTTTGGCGCTGGAGAGTCTCTTCATAAGCGCGTAAATTTGATCAGAGAATGTCACTCTTTGGCTCCAGTTAGTCCTTGAGCGCGAAATTAAATATGTGACTAGCACAGCCTACGACGGGAATGGTTCCGACCAAAGTACTGGTTACCACCCAATACATGAAGATTGTGTTTACCATTTTAAAGCATTTTAGGTGCTAGGCATTGAGTGTGTGCGTCTTGCGAGGACAGGGTGCAGGTTAAGTTTAAACCTAGTTTGAAGGAACATAAAATCGTAATTTATACCCGACATACCAAAACAAGGATGCTTTAGCGCAGACGTTTATAACTTGGTTGAGAGAACACTCTATCGTCATCAGCTGCTTCAATCCTTCCAGCTCATGTTGTCCTGCTAGCAATGCTATGACTATGTTTTGGTGATCACAGGCGCAACCCACATACGACGCGCGCCAACATCTCTGTAAACACGACTCAGTAATATAACATATTACTGAGTTTTTATCCTGAATAGGGCATAACCATGGTGATCGCAGTGCGAATTGCCAAAAGTTTTGTTTTCGTTCAACTCATTAATAATTGGGCACTGATAAATCGCATCTGAACTACGAAGTTGGAGTTGCAAGAACAGTAGTAGAACATTGTATTAAACTTGACCAGCATCATAGCAGAGTAAAATAATCTTCTGGCAAAGCGTATTACCACATTTTTAACATAAATCACAATATATCATAAATAACTGAAGTCATGGGGGTTTAAGGTTCGCATAAAGCGTTCTCCGTCCAAGTAATCGTGATAATGTAAATCGGGGCTGTGATACAAGAAACATGTTAGTTGAGGCTGTAATACCCTCTTCTGTTGTGACGATATTGCAGGCCTTAAATATGTGTAGCAGCATATATGAACCCAGCTGACCTTCAACATCAGCGTGCTTCGACACGCGGTCAAGGATCCGATTTACGTGGCTATGAATCGTCGGTGAGCTGTCCCCTGCTGAGGCTGTTGAGACGTCGTCCAAGGAGAAAGGTTCTATGTTGCCCAGCAGATCTACCAGCGGCGTGGAGTGATTCAGCGTGAGTGAGGCTTGGACTGGAAGCGGCGGCAGGTACTTTCTCATTTTTGCCCTCATTAAATGCAAGGATACATTCCAAATTTGTTCATTACGGACACAAAGACTTTGCCAGTTTCGTCGCGATCTGTGCAAACTTTGACGTAATCGAGCCGAACATCCTCGGTTTCTAAAAACCTTATGAAGATGTTCGTCTTCGCCTTTTTACTTTTTAGTGTTCCCTCCCTTGATCTCACTTAGGGCCATCCTCGTTGTCGGAGGCGAGGCAAATATGAAAGTGATATGGCTGTGACTTGCTTTTTGCGAAGGTATACACATATTTTGGGTAACCCTCCGGAAGGAATAGTAAACAGTACTTACCAAACCATAATGGTTTTGATTAGTGGAAATTAAGTCTACTTCCTTTCTGATTGGCTACTTCTACCTTTACTCGCATTATTGGCTATTTATTGGATGTACAATGTGAGGTCGGAGAAGTGACGATATTCATCCATACATGCATACCCGCTACTCGTGTCGTACGTCCTTCATTAACATGACCAGCTCATAGGAGAAAGGGAATACCTCGCGCCGCCCCTGTCCTTGCAGCTTCTTCTTTTCGGACCCGTCATACGCAATTACGAAAGTTAAAATGGGACTTAGGAACGGCACACGCTTGGTTAACAATGGCTGTCGTTGGCGCCAAGCAACTCTGTAGCTGAGATAAAACCTCTGCAACACAGTTGAAAAGACGTCTAGTCCCCGTAATTGCCCACAAAACTTGCTGCAACGTTCGTCACGCCGTCGGGCCCTTACAAATCGAAAAAGAGAGCGCGTGAGCAAAATGTATTGAGTCCGTGATCGGTGGTTGTGTGGCGAAGTATCCGCCAGCTTAGCTCTAACTCGCAGTAGCACTCGATCATGGCAAATGCGCGGACCAGGAAGTCTCGTTGCGCAGCACAGGCGTCAGAGTTGTGACAGTTCGTACCATGGCGCGCCACTTGATGGTGTTGATTAGATCATCAATTCGTTGATTCTATCAACAACGTACTCATGGCAACTAGGAAGTCCTTCATAACAGAGTGGAACTTGTGATATTCCATGTAAGTTATAGCAAGTGACAATTGCTCTGTGAATCAGGTCCGATTATTGGATGCCCCAGCAATGGGACAGCGTACCGGCAATGAAATTAAAGATATTTTGTACGCTTCACAGCGGCTTCCATACAAATGTATAGCTTCTCAATTTCTCAATGTAAATATTTAATGTCTTGGTAGAGATCGAGCTCATCTTTGATTCTGGCGAGCAATAGTGGCCGCAAAACGAAAACGGTAGCCTATTCAGCACGTTCCACCCGACCTTGCGTTAACCTCTCGTTCACCGATGTTGTATAATACAGCATGCCAAAAATGGCCCGTGTTGGAGCTTCAACATAGCTATCTGTATATAAGTCGGTAACCGTACTAAAGCAGATGGCAATACAAACCCCTATATTCGGAGAAGTCTAGATTTTGTTACAAACTGTGCCAGCACAGGTTTGCACAGGAATAGGATTAGCGAATAGGTAGTTCAACGATTGTGATTGTTCAAAAACAATCCAAAATGTAGAGAGAAAAGGAGGAGCTATCGGGTCGAGCTCATAGCCACACGTTGGATACAACATTTCAAAATCATTGCTAATGTGTGGACGGATACCACCAGCTACTTGAGATCCGAGTGCTGGACCTCGGAGGGCACGGGGACGGAACTACGAGGATGATCCAGACTTTCTTGAGGAAGTTAACGCTGAGCTGATGGCTTGGCATATGATATGGACAAGCTGTAGCCCATGGCGACAAACAGGTGGGAGTGCGGTAAGTAATGGAAAGCAAATGTGTACGGTGTCTTTTTCTTTTATTCAATATTCTATATTTGTGTTGATAGATCTTTCGGCTACTCAACCGTACGAAGCATATTCAGGTTTGTATGATTGAGAGCATGGCCCCTGCGAGTCTGCCCTACACTATGGTGACTCTCCTCTCGACCTCTTGTGGTACTTCATCCGGCGCAAGGGTTGCGAAGGCGTCAAACCACTATTGTGTCAGCGCAAGATACATCATCTGTACCCGGAACGTAAGGCACGTTAAATCTAGTCACGGTCAGGTCAGTTAAACTCTAGCTCCTGCCTGATTTCAAGGAATCTCAGACCACTGGCTCAGATCCCGCTCGAAGCAAAGGAAGCGTAAAGGCTCAAAGGGCTAGCATCAAGCGTCTATAGGTCATTTTTTTCACCTGTACGCGTATTTGTGGGCAGGGAATCACAGTCCCTGCACGAAGAGATTCCCAGATTCCAGCGGATACGAAGTATCTCGGTCTGGATCGACTGTGCCTTTAGATCCCAGTGTTGGGGAGAGGCACGTAAAGCGACTATCTTTAACCCGTCGAGAGTCGGTAGAGGCAGCTATTGCTGAGTCTCTGCGTCTGGCGACTCGCAATTCCACTTAATTGGAAAATTCTGTCGGGATAATACGACACAATTTACAAATGTATCGCTCTCGAGTTAAGCTGATTATCTACCACAGACTCCAGTTTACCTCCATAAACAGCACCATCTCCAACGTGGCTGCCTGGACTCTGCTGGTCCGTCATGAGGTGCTCCGGCTGAAGCAAAACCACCCACAAATATTTGAGGCCGAAGAGGAAAAGGCTCTGTCAATGTAAGCGCAGAGTAATCGTCGAGACTGCAAAAGCCGTCGAACTCATACGACAGTGTCACTGATCGACGCGGAACACTCCGCGGCTTCCCGTCAGCCAACTTGACGACCATCTCTCCGGGGCCTTCGCGAACACGCAGGTCCGGAACAAGCTCGGAGAGGCACGAGGCGCGAAGGAAGCTGTTCGTCGCGCCGGAGTCAAGGAGGGCAAGCAGTAGACATCGAGCGCCAGCCACGTGGAGGCTGACAATGATCAGCCTCGAGTCGCCGCTGGAGGTGATGGCGTTGAATTGTGCGAACAGCACAGGGGCATTAGGAGGTCGGGCTGCCACCGGAGGACCCGGACCTCCGTTTAGCCCAGTGGGAAGCCCCGCTCCTACTGGTTCTCCACGTTTGTTGGAGCCTCGGGCGAACAGGCAGCGGGCACGTCCGCTGCCTCAATATTCGCGAGGACCGGTGCTGGGGCGCCCTGCCTCGCGATGGTCAGGCTCCTGACAGCGGAAGCAGATCATCTGAGTCTGGCCGCGACCTCCACGGCCTCCGCGGCCACCACGACCGCCTCGACCTCTCCAGCTCCTGCCGCGGCTCGAAGATTCAGCCTCGATCGGATCGAGCTTCATCGGCTCGGGAGCATTCGCCTGAGTCTCAAATTACATCGGCTTGGCATACGAGGACGAGACCGTGTAGTCCTCGGAGCGTAAGAGCGAAAGCTTCTTCAAGGGTCTTCGGACTCTCGCGCGTGAGACAGTAGCGCGTCATGCCTCGTGCATGCCGAAGACGAAGACATGGACTTGCGAGGCCATGTCGATGGGGTCAGTGGCGACGCACGACACTAAGTTTCGTGCCTTTGCACATAGTCGCGCATGGCCATCTTGCCCTGCTTTAAGGCGAAGAAGGCAGCACGCATGCGCGACTCGTCTTGAAGCGCCTCGAAGCAGGTCATCTTGCAGGACATCAAGGGACGGGAAGGCGCCCTCGTCGTAGACCAACTTGCTGAGCGCCTATTCTTTCGCCTTGCTGGTGAGGCGGGACAGGAGGAAGTTGACGTGGGCAGGTTCCGACGCGAGTTGTCTCGCGTCCATGGCGATCTGGATTTTGCGGAACCAACGATTCATAGGCAGTCGGTCTTGACCGACGCCGGAATATGCGGACGTGTCAATCTTGACAATCTCGCCCTTGACGTGCAGTGCGGTAGTCGAAGCGTGGCGATGGTCACGCTCGCGCTGCAGAAACTCGTGGATGGCCTTGTGGTGATCGCAGCAGCGTCTGCACGAAGACTTCACCGGACACCGCCGCGAGGTGGTGTACCACATACCACTCAAACAAAGTGAGATGTGGGAAGGCCAAGTTCTTAAGGACCTCTCCTGACGAATAGATGTCGCTCATCTTGACATTGGAAGGACCACGAAATGCTACCAGGTGTAACGGGCCTAGAGCACCGTTACTTGCTTACACGTAAGCGGTGCGAGGAAGCGGGTAAACTCAACTCTGATTCTATTTATCTTTGAAATACAAAGGTATGCCCTGATTGGTCGAAATTTGGGCTGCGCCGCAAATTTCATCCAATCAGCGAGCGACACACGGCACACGCCGGCTCTGCCTGGCGTGTGAGTAAAACCCTATCTACTTATGAAAATCTGTAATAAAATCCTACCTACATATGTCAAGGCGCAACCAATGCACCTACTTATGAAACGGGGATCGCCCCGTTACACTGGAGGAATCACTGCTTCGTCGAATGACAGTACCCAAGGCGTCTTGAAACCTAGCTTGAAGGGGCGCTGGAGCGTGTTTGCATCGACTGGACTTTCCACGCGCGATCGGAGGGAGCCATGGGGCAGTGCAGGTTCTGCATGACATGCGAGAACCTGTGCTTCGACATGTATCGACCAAAGTTATGAAGAGGCACAGCGCCCATGCAAGAGGATGTCTAATGGCCACGGAAGCGCTTCGTGTGAGGGCACAATACGCGAGAGACCAGGAGGTCGGTCACGGTAAGCCACATATGCGGCTGGATCTCCGGGATTTGGCACTGGCGATCCATCAGATCTTTCCTGGTCTTCCGGCCGGGCCCTGTTTCAGCTCGATACATTATGCCGGCCTTCTCCAACACATTTTACGTCAAATACCAATTACTACCTTGTGCGAACATACGTTTGCGCGGCCGCAAGGTTGGTGTGGAATCGAATTTGCTTGCTTGGCACACGCAACGCTTCGTTCAAGCGCCTTCTGCTTTTATTCCCTTCTACTCGAGACGTCGTCTGGATACCGACATGTATCACTGTATATGTCCAACAGCGAACGGTCCTTTGCTTCCAAATATCCAATCACACATCATCGATATAATTGGCTTCTTGAGCACACAATCGATGCAAATTATACCGCATAGCCTCATACTATGCTTCAGTATGAGCTCTAGCCATGGCGATAAAGGTATCACAAAATGCGTGGTGACGAACAGTGTTTCGCCATTTCGGTGTCCTGGGAGATGACTATAAAGGAATCTCTTGAGGATACCAATGATTACGAGCGTGCGTTTCAGGCAGGCGAGCAGGTATGTGCAGCGCTCCGCGTTCGTCAGTTTGGTCCTGCACCTGCCTGGCCGCTGATGAGTCCGGCACCAAGGTACGTGCTCAATGCGTTGAATAATTCGTATAGTATTGTGTAATCGGGTTACACGATATGGATATAGTTACAAGATATCCCATCCGTCACTCCATGGAGGTGTCACTATTCGTGGTGTGTGCCTCTTATAGAGAGGATCCACTGTACGGTGGGTACAAGTTGAAGTCACCACGCCATATCGTGTATGCGAAACCGTGTGAAACACATCATAGGTTCGCAAGTTTACTTTGGTGTACCAAAAGATTGCGTAAGGTAACGCATCAGATTATGTCAAAGCAGCAGAAAATGACAAGCCCTATTTTTGAGCAAATCAAATTTGTTTTTTTGTATTTTGCGCATTTCAATTGGGTAAAAATAAAAAGCAGCAGATAATGGCAACCGACCAAATGCTCGTTGATACCACTCATTTGCGTGCAATGGGCAAAGTCAAGAAACGATTGAGGAGCGAAGATGTAGCGAAGGCCATCAAAGAAGAAGCCCAAGGAGCGAAGATAGTGGATCTGGTTGCGAAATACCATATCCCAGACAAAACGCTCCGCCGAAAGATCAAGCGACACAA
>JAADXR010000716.1:0-12679 GCA_023337935.1 Elongisporangium anandrum
CCGTTGTGTTGGATGACCTTGTCCGAGGCGTTACGGGCGCCACCGCCAATGACCTGCGAGATGCTGGACGCGTTGCCGTTCTTGATGCTGAGGGCGTCTTCACAGACATCGTCCCACCACACGTTCTTGATGGTGCAGCCGCTCTGCTCACAGTGAACGCCTTCCATCTGGTTGACACCGATGATGACGTTCTGCAGCGTGGCACCGGGCTCGACGAGGAACACGGCAGTGCCGTAGCCGCTCTCGGTCTGGCCTTCGCACGTGATGTCCGAGCGCTCGTAGGTCTTCATGCCACCGTCGAAGGTGGTACCGGCCATGACCGTGTACGGCTCGGTGAACAGGACCGTTCCCTGACTCGTGGGCCATTCGCCCGTGGGCATGTCTTCGCCGTTGACAGCGGCAACAGCAGCAAAAAAGATAATGGAGAAGGCCTTAACCATGGTGGTTACTTGGTGAGCTCTTGAGATCAAATTGGAGAATGAGAATGGGAAGCGAGCACCAGCTACACTGACAGCAGGCCACCAAGAGAGGTCCTGTTGGAGGTCCACTTCGTTGAAACCGTGCCATGTGATACAAAGATACTTGAAGATCCGGTACGACACGTGCTATAGTTGCATTCACAGAGTATGCAACGCATTGAGTAGGCCGATCGATGTGACGCCTTTCTCACTGCCCAGGATTAAATTAGTATCGTGCCCATGGGAAGGCCACGAAAGAATGTAAAGGAGCCGCCACCTGGCTCCGGACCTTGACCTATCAAACTGCAGTTTATCAGCCTGAATTGTGGATGTTGTAGCAGATTATAACAGAAGAACCCAGCATGATTATGCGCTTGCCTCAGAGGAATGACATCCACCAGCCGATGCGGGAAATCCAACCCCAGAGTCACGCACCAAACGAATCCGCTAAGCTTTCAAGGTCGTGTGGATTGTGGATATGTGGCTGTAAATGCCTCATCCAATTTGCTGCACTTGCTGAATCACTCATCTGAAAACAGTATTGGAAAGCTCAGGAAATGTATTCACTGCTACAAATGTATCACACAGAGTGTCGCTCTACTCTTGGGCTGGCTTAGGTCTCCGTGATCGTCACGTCATCCGTGCTGTAGACACACAGCGTGCCCGAAGGACCGTCGCCAAGCATGGTCGGCTCATCGTCCTCCGAGCCCTGGGACCACTGGCACACCTTGACGTCGTCAGCGTCTCCGTCAGTCGAGATCTTGATGTTGCTGAGCGTGGCCGAGTCGTCGTAGTTCTGGTTCACCGTCACAAGCGACACCTGCGGGTTCACGGCGTACACGTTCGAGACCGTGACCGTGCGCTGGATGTCACCGCACGTGCCACACGAGCGGTAGAGCTTGCCAAAGTCCTCGACGTAGAAGCCGTCGATGGTCACAGTGCCGTAGCCGTTGTGCTGGATGACCTTGTCCGAGGCGTAGCGAGCACCGCCGCCGACGATCTTGGACACACTGGACGAGCTGCCCTTCTTGATACTCAAGGCATCTTCGCAGACATCGTCCCACCACACATTCTTGATGGTGCAGTCGTGGTTGTCACAGTGCACGCCCTCCATCTGGTTGGCGCCAATGATGACGTTCTGCAGCGTGGCACCGGCCTCGACGAGGAACACAGCCGTGCTGGAGCCGCTCTCTTCCTGGCCATCACACGTGATGTCCGAGCGCTCGTAGGTCTTGAGACCGCCGTCGAAGGTGGTGCCGGCCTTGACCGTGTAGGGCTCCGTGTAGGTGACCGTTCCCTGGCTCGTGGGCCAGTCGCCCGTGGGCATATCTTCAGCGTTGACGGAGGCAACAGCGGTGGCAGCAGCGAAGAGGATGGTGGAGAAGGCCTTGACCATGGTGGTTGCTTGGAGGTGGTTGCTAGAGGTGATTGAGGCGCTCGAAGGCAAATCGGAGAATGAGATTGAGGACGAAGACTCTCACCAGTGCTGAGCAAAACGATTCCCACAAGAGTCCACAGTGATTATCGAGTGAGACGAAGATACTTGAGGATCCAGCACCAGCCCGTATCCTACACTACATGTACACAGAGTATTGATTGCCGCATGAATTTCCTTCGGCGTGGCGTTGTTCGCAGTGCGCAGATGGCGATAGGATTAATTAGTATCGTGCTCATGTGGAGGATCGTAAAGGAGCCACCTGGGCTCCGAACCTTTCCCGTCATGGTCTCTTGACTTGACAAGACTTGCGTTGCTGCCTACGGTACGTGCAAATCTCCAAGCCAGAAGCAATTGACACGATCATGCGCTGCTGCTCATTCGCTATCCAGTGTGCCTTGGAGGAACGATCTCCATGAACACAAGCCCCCAACACACGACCTTTCATGATCCCGGACTATCTTGCATGGAGAATCCACGGTACTCTCGCGCACTATAGTAATGTGGTGCACACTAAAATAAGCAGAAGGCGATGAGGATCTGGATACAGCGGCGGAGTCCAGTTCACAGTCGTGGATTCCTCTGATAATGATCACTGTCTTGATGGCTGAAGATGCGCCACTCCACGCCATGTTTCCCACCGAAGAGAGAGCAAAGTGCGCCTTTTGTCACTCGCATTCCCGCCCACAGGAATTTCCGGAGCCACTTGCCAATCTTTTTCTCCCTCTACAAGAGCCGTCCCCTCTCAAAGCCGATCGACCCGTCCGGGTTTGTACCCAGACCCGTCGGCACCGGCCGGGATCCTTCCTCCGCCATTTTTGTGGTGCAGCAGGACCGAGACCTCAGACCATGGCCGACGAACAAGTGCGCGCGGCGCTCGAGGCGCTGTCGCTGGACTTCCAGACCCACGAGCACAAGCAGCTGCCCACGGTGGAGGACCTCGTGGCCGAGCTGGGCCACCTGGAGGGCCTGCTGACCAAGAACCTCGTGTTCAAGGACAAGAAGGAGGGTCTGTTCCTGGTCACGGCCGCCACGTCCACGGTCGTGGACACCAAGGTGCTGGCCAGCAAGCTCATCGCGGCCGGCATCGGCAAGAAGTACAACCTGCGCTTCGCCGGCGAGGACGTGCTCGAGACCACGCTCAAGGTCACCAAGGGCTCCGTCTCGCCGCTCTGCGTGCTGCACGATGTGAACACGGAGGTGCGCTTCGTGCTGGACAAGGCCCTCGTGGACACCACGCTGGTGCACTGCCACCCGCTGCGCAACGACCTGACGTACTCGCTCAAGCCCGAGGCGCTGCTGACCTTCGTCAAGCACTATAAGCACGAGCCCATCATCGTGGACTTCGCGGCCGCCGCCGCTGAGGCTGCTGCTGCGCCACCGGCCGCGCCCAAGCCCGCCAAGGGCGCCAAGAAGGAAGCCGCGCCGGCCAAGAAGCAGGCCAACAAGACGGGCGAGGGTGTGTCGTGCACCAAGCTGGGCAACTTTGCCGACTGGTACACGGAGATCATCACCAAGTCGGGCATGATCGACTACTACGACATCTCGGGCTGCTACATCCTGCGCCCGTACTCGTACGAGATCTGGGAGCGCGTGCAGGAGTACCTGGACAAGCGCTTCAAGTCCATCGGCGTCAAGAACTGCTACTTCCCCATCTTCGTCTCGGCCGAGAAGCTGCAGAAGGAGAAGGACCACCTCGAAGGCTTCGCGCCCGAAGTCGCGTGGGTCACCAAGTCGGGCGACTCGGACCTGAAGGAGCCCATCGCCATCCGCCCCACGAGTGAGACTATCATGTACCCGGCCTTCAAGAACTGGATCCGCTCGCACCGCGACCTGCCGCTGAAGCTCAACCAGTGGAACAACGTGGTCCGTTGGGAGTTCAAGAACCCCACGCCGTTCATCCGCACGCGCGAGTTCCTGTGGCAGGAAGGCCACACGGCCCACGCCACCAAGGAGGAGGCCGACACGGAAGTGCGCCAGATCCTCAAGTTCTACGCCAGCACGTACGAGGACCTGCTGGCCGTGCCCATGATCCAGGGCGTCAAGTCGGAGAAGGAGAAGTTCGCCGGCGCCGACTACACCACGACCATCGAAGGCTTCATCCCGGCCACGGGTCGTGGTATCCAGGCCGCTACGTCGCACCAGCTGGGCCAGAACTTCGGCAAGATGTTCGGCATCCAGGCCGAATACGAAGATGGCAAGAAGCTCATCCCGTACCAGAACTCGTGGGGCTTCACCACGCGCTCGCTCGGTGTCATGATCATGGTGCACGGTGACGACAAGGGTCTGGTGCTGCCCCCTCGCGTGGCGCCGCTCCAGGCGATCGTCGTGCCCATTCTGTACAAAGACAAGGACGAAGTCGACGAGATCATCGAGAAGGCTCAAGACATCGAGAAGATCCTTGCCGCTGCTGGTGTGCGCGTCGAAGTGGACTCGCGTCGCGGCTACACGCCCGGCTGGAAGTACAACCACTGGGAGCTCAAGGGTGTGCCGCTTCGTTTCGAGCTGGGCCCCAAGGACGTCGCCCAGCAGCAGGTGCGCGTCGTGCGCCGTGACAACGGTGCCAAGGAGGACATCCCCGTGGCGGAGCTGTCGGCCAAGATCCCGGCGCTGCTGGAGCAGATTCAGAAGGACATGCTCGAGCGTGCGCGCTCGGAGCGCGATGGCCGCATCCGCAAGGTCACGGAGTGGAAGGACTTCGTCGGCGCTCTTCAGGACGGCTGCATGGTGCTCACCCCGTTCTGCAATGAGACCGAGTGGGAAGAAACTGTCAAGACCAAGAGTCGCGAGGAATCGCTGGCGCTGATGGGTCTGGCCGAAGAAGCCGAGAACACGGCCACGAGTGCGGCCGCCAAGACGCTCTGCATTCCGTTCGAGCACAACGAAGCGCCCATTGAGGAAGGACTCAAGTGCTTCGTCAGTGGCAAGCCTGCCAAGTGCTGGATCCTGTGGGGCCGCAGCTACTAAGCTCCCGCGGTGTCTGTATAGGAAACAATGGAAGTGGTGGCTATCTCTCGGTTTGTGAGTGCGCTTGTCTTCTTGTATGTTGCATGCCTTCGTTCTCTTCCGCTCTGGAGCCCATCGAAGCTCTGGTAAATATACAGCTTTACTATCCTACTAGAACTTCATGTGTTTGATCTCGACATAATCTAGCGTCTCTGCATGGCAATGGACACGGTCCAGCTCATCATGCACCTCGGCTTCCAGTTCCAGACGCTCTGGCTGCTGCCATTGAATCGAAAACGTCTTGGCGATGAGGCTCATGAATCTTCGTCTGTGGACTGGGGCATCATGTAAGCGACTGAAACCAGAGTCACTCCCAAACTATCGAGAATGCTTGGTGGTTGAGAGCCTCTCCTGCATTGGACAAACACGGAATCCTCACGTCAGAACCGACGTCCTGTGGAGTACCGTAGGCGTCAGAGTGGACTTGAAGCAATGCATCTCTGAGTAGCATCACGCTGCAGTGTGCAATCCATATCTGATCGCAAGCTATACTGTACCCGTTGGCTTCCATGTTCGGCTTCCATGTTCTGCCACCTCTGAGCCATCCAAGCTCTGCGAGAGACCGCATTCTGGTGGTAAGTCGGCAGAGACGTCCGTGGCGAATCTGCAAGTGGAGAAGCACGATTCAACTGGCTGGTTGAGAGAAACCGGACTGCTGTCTCTGGAACCGACCCATCCGTCTCGCTCCCTCGCAAATCTCATGCATGACCGCCGTCAAACAGACGAGTAGCACTCACCGCAATTGTGTAGGCAGTGGGCCGGTCTGTCTACTGTGGGAGTCCTGTGGGAGTCTGTGCTGGAGGAATAGAGCACGCCATTGGAAGACCTGGCCTCGTTGGATCAGAAACTTCAATGACAGAGCAGCGTTCTCTCCACCCAAGTTCAAGCAGAACACAGTCTAATGTTACAGCGTTGTGTCGTGTGATCCACCATCCCAATGGCAACTGATCGGTGTTTTGCACCAGTCCGGATTGGTATAGAGCTGATATCCGCCTGCAATTTCGCTTGGACCAGCCTTCGAGCCTATCGCAGTCTCGGATTGGCCCATCAAAGCTACTCTATAGCGCTGCTCCCTCCACCTTGAGCTAATTACTTCTGAACATTTCTCAGGCCTGGCCTTGATACTTCCAGCGACATCTAAGGTTCCGTTCATTTGCTTCCGCCGTCGAATCTTCCGGGTTTCAAATCGCCAAGAAAGACTCACCTGCTGTTTGTATCAGTTTCGACGTATTAGGTTTGCGAGAGTCCCACTTGGCGCAAGTCACAGGCGCACACAGTTGCACCGCAGCCAGAGGCAAGACCACCAAGAGGCCGCAGTCCCCAATCTCCAGCCATGCGCTCAGGTCCTGCGCTCCAACTGCTTCTGGTCCTCGCGGCGCCGCTCGCGGCCTCCGCCGGCCACATGGGCCGCATCCGCGGCGGCGCGTGGAGCTACCATGAGATGAACGACGTGCTGTGCGACGGCGACCACACGGGCTGCGACATCGTGCGCATGCGGTCGCTGCTGGCGCAGGACGGCTCGAGCACCGCCAGCGAGTTCTCGCTCTCGGTCTCGGCCACGACCATCGACCAGCTGGGCACGGTCGACGTCACGTACACGGTCGCCAACGCGTCCACATACGACTGGATCGGCGTCTACTGCGCCGACGACGAGAGCTCGCCGCCCGAGGACGACGACTACATGGACTCGCGGCTGATCTCGACCAGCAACACGACCACGCTCACCTTCGGCCCGCTCGTGAACATGCGCTGCAGCTGGCAGTTCCGCTACTTCGCGCGGCCCAAGCAGTACGGCACGTCCACGCATCTGGCCGACTCGGAGTTCGTGGCCATGGCCAGCGGCGACACGGAGCCGCTGCACGTGCACATCTCGCTCACGGGCAACGACACCGAGATGCGCGTCATGTGGGTCAGCGGCGCGGTGTCGAGTCCCACGGTCTCGTACGGCGTGTCGGCCGACGCGCTGAGCTCGAGCCTCACGGCCAGCAGCCGCACGTACAACGCCAGCGACATGTGCAGCGCGCCCGCGACCAAGGTGGCCAACATGTACTTCCGCGACCCGGGCCAGATCTACGAGGCCGTCATGACGGCCCTCGAGCCCGAGAAGACGTACTACTACCAGGTGGGCGATGCCTCGGGCCCGCAGTCGGCCGTGTTCTCGTTCACGATGCCGCCGGCCCCCGGCGTGCAGACCGGGACCATGAGCTTCTTCATGTTCGGCGACCTGGGCGAGTGGATGCAGAAGGCCACGGACGAGTGGCCCGAGGACGAGCCGCGCCAGGAGTCGACCATGGAGCTGATCCGCCGCGACATGAACGACACGGACGCCAACTACGTGGCCGTCATGCACGACGGCGACATCTCGTACGGCATGGGCCGCACCTACCTCTGGGACCAGTTCGGCGCGCTCATCCAGCCCGTGGCGGCCGAGCTAGCGTACATGGTGGGCGTGGGCAATCACGAGTACGACTACGTGAGCCCCACGGGCACCTCGGCTCAGGACCCGTCCGGCGTGAACAAGGCGTTCACGATCGAGGGCGGCAACTACGCCATCGACTCGCAGGGTGAGTGCGGCGTGCCGCTGGACAAGCGCTTCGTGATGCCGGACAACGGCAACAAGGTCTTCTGGTGGAGCGTCGAGTACGGCCTCACGCACCACGTGATGCTCAGCAGCGAGCACGACTTCACGACCAACTCGACCATGTACAACTGGCTCATCCAGGACCTCGAGGGCGTGGACCGCAGCAAGACCCCGTGGCTGTTCCTGCACATCCATCGCCCGCTCTACTGCTCCGTGATCGCCGCCGGCGACAACAACATGTCCGTCCTGCTGCGCGAGTACCTCGAGCCCGTGCTGGCCGACTACAACGTGGACGTGGTCTTCACCGGCCACTACCACTCGTACGAGATCACGTGCGCCGTGTACAACGAGACGTGCTTCACCGAGGACCTCGGCGACGGCACGACCAAGGCGCTCGCGCCCGTGCACATCATGGTCGGCTCGGCCGGTGCCGACGTCGACACGGGCAACTACAGTGACGTGGCCTGGAGCGAGTACGCCGTCATGGACTACGGCTACGGCCGCGTGCATGTGTACAACGCGACGCACACGCAGTTCGAGTTCGTGCTGAACCGGGACAAGGCCGTGACGTCGTCCAAGTGGATCATCAGCGACCACAACTGGACCATCTCGACCGGGTCAGCCGCGACGCCTTCGAGTGCCAGCGACGCCACGGCGCTGGGCGTGAGCATGCCGCTTCTACTCGCAGCCCAAGCGGTGCTGCTGAGTCTCGTTCTATTTGCTCGTGATTAAGAGAGAGAGAGTCATGCCTGTTGGCACCAAGAGGGTCCCAAAATAAAGCTGACTGAGTGAATACGCGCTTTCTATTTGCTCTTGGGAATGCCTCCACTGCTGGTTGCTTCATGGCGCAGAGCGCAGTCATCCACCACGAGTACGAGTTCACGGGCCACAATGCCGTGATCAACACGGTCTGCTACAACCGGCAGCACGACTGCTTCGTCACGGCCGACAACACGAGTCTGCGGCTCTGGAGCGCGGCCAAGCACGAGCTTCGCTGCATCGCGCTGCCGCCCAGAACCACCAACTTCATCCAGTGCATCGAATACATCGAGTCCCGGCAGGTGTACGTGGCTTCAGCGCTCGATGGCACGCTCAAGGTGTACGACCTGCTGCTGAATGAGCTCATCTCGATCTACACGGCACGCGCAACGATCCTGAGCATGGTGTTTGACGCCAAGCACAACCGCCTGCTCACGGGCGGAGTCGACGGCTGCGCGGCGTGGCTCGTTCGAGGCAAGCCGCCCACCGTCATCGACAACACAATGAACCCGCAATACGAGCTGTCACCACTGCCGTCCTTCTTCACATTGCCGTCACCCCAAGACAGCGCCACCAACAATACCAGCAGCACTCACGCCAAGACGATAGGTACACCGGCCAAACCGAGCACAAGAGCACCAGGCGGCACCGGTGCTGCTGCTAGAGCGGCCGGGAATTCGCAATACACGCCAGACGGCACGTGGGTGCAACGAATCCAGCTCAATGGAGAATGTAGCAAGGTGTACGCGCAAGGCAAGCACTGCGTGGACGTCTTCAGTGCTTACGACGGCGAGTACCTGGAAAGCTACCGCGATCTGTTCCCGACGGAGCACGGTGCTATCATGTCGTTTGTGGTGCACGAGAAGACGCAGTACATCGTATGCGGATGCATCACGGGCGCCATCTACGTGCTGTCGGTGCACCCGATCTCGGTCGTGCACGTGTTCAAGGACCACACCATGAGCGTCTCGAGCCTCGTCGTGCACGTGTCTTCGAATCTCATCATCTCGAGTTCGCTCGATGGCACCGTGCGACTATGGGACCTCGAAGCCAGGCGGCAGGCGCACCGACTGGATATCGGTCGCCCCGTGCAAGCGCTTCAGCTGCTTGTGCCCGGTGCCCACGTCTGTAGGTTCTATTGCCGCATTCGCAGCTCGGTGCAGATTCACCGCATCCAGTCCACGGTCAAGGAGCACCTGCCGAGTCTGTCGCCCATCAGCGTTCTCCAGCGGATCGTGTTCCCAACGCCCGAACAAGACACCGAAGCCGAGGCGCATCAAACGATCGTGTCTTCACAGACTGAGAACGAAGTCAGTAACAACACGAATCGACTGGTGGCCGATGGCCTAAGTCAGTGGGTCATCGCTGCCGGCACCGATAAGACCGTTCGTCTGTTTGCGGGCCATACTGCCAACGAAGCGCCGGCGTTCACGTGGATCCCAGAGGAAACCTCGCTTGATGTCATCGGCTTTGCACTGCATCCAGTGGGCAATCGCCTGTTCCTACTACTGGAAAGCCAACAGGTCGTGATCGTGAACAGCTCCCCTCCAGCCCATAAAGACGAGAAGCCGTTCCAGCGAGTGATCCATCTGGATTCGCATGTCTCGCTCACAGGAGCCGGTGGTGCCGCTCGAGGCACCAGTAACAGTAAACGCGGAGCGTCTGGTATCAGCGGCAACGGTCTCGGCTCGACTCGAGGCAACATTCGAACGATCTGTTGCTGCAACTACCCGCCCATCTTCCGATCGGCAGCATCGAGCAACTCGTTCACCGCATCAACTTCGACCGCAGCGCAATCCAAGTGGTTCAGTCGAACGTACACCAGTCGTCGCCTGCCTTCGTCTCTCGAGCTTCGGCAGGACAGCCAGCGCGGGTTGCTCAACACAGACCCCGAAGTCGAGCAGGAGCTGATCACGTCCGAATGGGAATGGGTCGTCTGTGGTGGCGAGTTCGGCCACTTGGTGTTTTGGCACACAGGGCTGCGCAACGTGGCCCAAGAAGGCATCAGCATCGATGCACACGACGCCGCCGTCATCGCTATCGCTACAAGTGCCACTACGTCGTTGATAGTGAGCCTGGACGAAGCCAAGCGGCTGAATGTGTGGCATCTGCAGCCGGTCTTCACGCTCTGCTACATGGTCGACTTAGAGGAGAAGCCGACCTGCTTTGTGCTCTCGCCAACGTCGGAGCTATTGCTGACCGGATACGAAGACGGCACCGTCACCCTCATGAACCTGAGCGTGGTCACAGATGTGCAGACATTCACAAATGAGGAGAACCACTCGGCCATGATCAGCGCCGCCGATTTCCTGGACGAGAAGCATCTCGTCCTCAGTGCGAGTGTTGACGCTGTGATCAAGGTCTGGGACCAAGAGAAGAACCTGCTGCGGCAGGTGTCGGTCGCCATGGCGCTCACGAGTCTGTGCTTTATGAATGCCACTGGTGACGTCATGGCGGGACTTTCGTCTGGGATTTTCATCCTCTCAAGGAACGATGTGCTTCCCGAGAAGCTACCCGCAAAGCCCACAAGGCGGAAGGGCTCACCGCCACCTTCAAGAAGACAGCCTGGTGTCACACTACATGAGGATAAAGACTCGAGTCTTTCACGGGCTTCAAGTCCTGCTACAAACAACTTGGCCTGGCATCCAAGTGATTCCAGCGACAGAACGTCGGTTGGGGAGAAAGGGAGCCCCAGTCCAGTCTCAAAGGCGTCTCCACCAAAGCCAGAGACGACATCTGAAGCAGAACAGGCCTGCGTATCGTGGACGAGACCGAAAGGCAGCATCGCCAATTGGCTCACTCATGTGAGTCGCCCAGTTGCTGGAAACCAACCGCCACCAGTTCTTCGGCCTCTGAAAGCTCCAGAGCAACGACTTCTATCTCCGGTACGTCCAACGTGATGATGCGGAGAATGGGAATTGGGTGTTGACTGTGATCATTTCTCCAGACGACTCGCTACACAGAACCTCCGCTCGTAGCCAGTGATAAAGAGGAGAACTGGCGGGAGCTGCTCATGTACGTATCACGACTGCTTATCTGTTCATCCACCCCTATGCTCATCTCTTAATTCGATTTCCAGGCCGTCGTCTCCGTATCGAGTGGGCCCACCGCCATCTCAGCAGTACAGTCGGCGCAAATCGCAGCTCCCGTTGTCACCAGTGACTCTGCAGACAATCGAGCAGAGTCCGAGAGCCTCTCGCCTGCAACGCCAAGCTGTTAGCAACAGCAAACCTTCATCCACGCCAACCACGGCTCCAACACCAGCGCTGGGCATCGGAGGTCCTGCTGCCGCGTCCCCACTCCAGTACTGCAAGCACTTGGCTCCAGTGCCGCCGAAGGACAAGACACCCCGCAAGCTCTGGAACGCCATTGGGGGTGAAGACCGGCGCCTGATCGTCATGCAGCGCAATGTCCCGCCGTTTTGAAGGGAAGAAATGCTGAGATCGACGTCACCAACGCTCAGTTTAGTTTAATAATCATACGATAGCTGCCATCACGTATGCAATCGCTATTGTTGAGACTAAAGAAGCAACCACTTTGATGCCTTTGCTGCATCCGCAGCGAGCGGCATCGACGCGAAGCGTGGCCATGTTGTCGTTCCAGTACCCGTTGAGAGTCTGCGCTGGGTCGAAGTAGAAGTCCTGCGGTGCCCAGACGCCGTCGCACTGCTTGTAGAGCGCGTTGATGAGCGATTGGCACTTGGCCGGACACACAAAGCTGGTCGGATTGCATCCGAGACACGAGCCGTAGGAGGATCCATTGCCTTCAGCCGAGATCTGGTCTGCGGCGAAGCTGCACGGCGCCCAGGAGTTGCCCTGCGGCTTTGGGTTTGAATAGCTTGACGTAGCCGCCACGCGCTGCAGTAAGAAGCTGCCAGCAACCAGAACAACCGGAACGTAAAGCCGAAGGAGCATGCTGGCACAAAAGAGGCTGACTGTGTTCACAGCCATGCAGAGACGCTAAAAATACGATGGCGCGATTTGACGCAGAGCAACCGACATGGACTCTGGGTTAATGGGGTTCCGGGTGGCTATTGTGGACATTTGACGGGGCAAACGGAGCAGTTCCGAGAGACGCATTGGCCTGGCGTATCCAGTGGCAGGATCATCATGTGCTTATAGTACAGTAAGTAGGTAGTCCTTGGGCTCTGAGTTGATGTACCGGTTCTGTACCACACTCATCGCACCGTTTCAGCGGCCAATCCGGATCGTTTGTTCATGGCATGCCACCAATCAGAACACTTTTCTAAATGTGAGCCAATCAAATTGCAGAGATCGTTTACGCTTTGACTCTGCTCTTGGCGCGCATTGTATGTGTCTTGAATAGAAATGGAACAGTACCTCTGCTGGGTAATGAGCTCATAAGTGACCCATTCTGCATTGAGCCAGCGACCACAGCAACCAACTCAAGCAACAATGTCTGGACGTGGCAAGGGCGGCA
>JAADXR010000717.1:0-12551 GCA_023337935.1 Elongisporangium anandrum
GGACAACTTTTACAGCAGGCAAGAACCGCGCGCAGTACACATCTCAAAGTAAGCTTGGAATTCATTTGAGCAACAAACACCACATAAATTATTGCCTTACCGTATACCGACTCGCCTTCTGCTGAAAGTACCACGTAGTTTGTGGAGCCAGATGTACCAGTCATAGGTCATCCCTACATGATTGTGGACAAGAAGCGCGACAAGAAAAAGGGAATGGTGTACAAGGTCATTTGGAAGGAGCGCTACTCCAGTGGAAGCTACATGAGAACGTGGGAACCTCTCACGATGCTCTCTGCTGACGGCTTTGGTGATGCGCTGAAAATCGTTGACCGGTGGGTGTGTGTGCCCGAGCCACGCCCGAGCTTTCAGCAATTTTGTGCAACCGACCCAGAAGGTATTCGTTTGATGGGTGCTAGCCTCAATGGCACATGCATGTTTGATGCATTCAAGTGTGCATCACGTCTGCTTCTTCGCCCCGATCTTGTATCAGATGCGGAGGTCGACGACTTCCTCACATTTGCTCGGAACGTTGCCTCTTGGGACGTGTCTCGTGGCATGACATGGGCTTTTTTTACGGTATATCTGCAGCGTCTCCGGGACCGTCGAAGTGATTTCCAGTACAACACACTGATGAAGAACCTTTTCTCGGGTGGCCACCAAGGGTTTCAAGGATTACTTCGCATGAATCTACCAGATGGCGTCTACTTGGTGGGAGCATACAGCAGCTTCTCCGTCGGCCATTGCTTTGTCCTGCAGATAGAAGGATCTCAGTGTCTCGTCCACGACAAAGGTAAAGTCTCTTCGCTTCGAGACGAAGAGTGGATTAACGACATCGCGTTCGTTCGTTCGTTCGTTCAAGCTTTTCGTGAAGCGCTAAGATAGTACATGGTGCTGCTGGGTTTATTTTCTTAGCCTGTAGAGGAACTGAGTTTTTATGGTTCCAGCAGTAACATCCTATATGCATATATTCCTTACATGCATAATATTGGTAATTTTGTTTATATCTTTAAAAGAAGACGAGTTGGTGCGTGAGAGAGAATATGAAATGATGAAGAAAGTTGAGAAACATGATAGATGGGGGGAGGTTGAATTAACCCCGAGCGGAAAAACGAATACGAGCTGAGGCAACGGGAGCAAAGCTGGGTGGCGATAACGTAGATGCAGGTGTTGGTGGTGGATGTAGTTGCGTCGCGGAAAGAGTCGTGAATACGGGCGTATGGGGGGATTCAAATGGAGGAGAAGCTGGTGTTCACGCCCAGCTGCTTGAACCACGTCAAAAGTTCGGCTGACTCAGGAGAGTGGAAGTCGTAGAGAACGGCGGCACCAGGTCCGATGTTGATGATGGTGGTCGAACCCATGTACTGGGATATCTGGCCTGCTTTCACGTAGATCGGCTTGCCCACGTAACAGGCGATATCGTCGGCAGTCCGAAATCCCCAGAGTGTACAGACGACCTTTGTCATGGTTGGGTCGACGATGAGGAGCTCTTGCTTGGAAAACGGTTTGCCTTTTGATGATCTGATCTCTTTCGCAGAGGAGCAATGCTGAAGGATCCCGATCACATTGACCTTGGACTGGGGGTCAATATCGGCGATATATCGTTGAGAGGTGTCATTGGCACGGATATACGGATGGCAGCGACTTTGTGACTAGGTAAGGCGCTGACCTCGGAGTTCTCGTTGAAAGTTAACTCGTACGGGTGTGGCGAATACGTGGCGTTCGCGTGCTTGATGCGCCCGCCAGACAGCCTGCAGACGCCACCGGCAACGACGACGTCGTTGTATTTAGTCACGCCGTCATTGAACATTGTCCCCTTGATCGTATCACCAGCGGCGTCGATGAGGAAGAACTCGAAGAGTTTGCCACTTGAATTATAAGTCTCCCATCCACGAACTTCAGTGCGCGAAAGAACACGAGCGAA
This sequence comes from Elongisporangium anandrum, assembly GCA_023337935.1. Lineage (NCBI taxonomy): Eukaryota > Oomycota > Peronosporomycetes > Pythiales > Pythiaceae > Elongisporangium > Elongisporangium anandrum. The sequence continues at coordinate 1,922 of JAADXR010000717.1, forward strand.
AAGAACCCAAGTGTTGGGGGTCGATGGATGGAGGTCACAAACCGATAGGGCTGGAGGCAGTTGCGGTGTCGTCGCATGTGGTCGATCTGGTGTGGCAAGAGCAGAGATCACCAAATCGTCCGTGACCTCACCATTTGAAGGGCAGTCACCGGCTGCACTGTTCGTAACGGCATCTTCGTCTGGACCGGGAATCTTGGCCGGCGTGATAGGAAGAGCAGCATCGTGGGTAGCGATGATCCGAGCGTCGTTCAGCGGGGGAGACGAGATTGGAGTAGTTAGGACTCCGGCAAGAAGACCTGTTGGATGTTCGGCATCAATCTCGGGAAGGGCAAGAATTGGAGATTCGATTGAACCGGGTTGTGAAGATGGGGCATCAACTGCCGATGTCGATGAATTGGGACGTCGAGGGGCAAGTTTCAACTTCTTGGGATCGTTGGGAGATGACGCGCCATGAGCTGACACCCTCTTGTTTTTTTGCCTCGCTGGCTCCGGTGAAGCCTTGGCCGTGTCGTTGGGTTCGTGCAAGTTTGTTGTCTCTGGCTGTCTAGAGCGGGCATTCCGACGCGCAGTGGACACTACACCACTGGTCTGAGCCGCAGAAATTGTACTTGTAGGCTGGGTGGTCTTTGTCATTCCTATATGAAACGTCTTAGCAAGGAAAATGGGCTGTGAGGACTGCCCCCACTTTAGACGTTTGTGCACGAGCCCGATAGCTCTGGTAAATGGCGTGGGACAGAATCGGGGAATGTTCAGAATTGCCTTTTTCTATGAAAAATCCGCATTACAATGAACTATGTAGTCGAAGTCTGTCTCGCAAACGTCAACTGACGCAGAGCGGAAGAAAAGTGGTCGCCAAGAAATTTCATAAAGCTGAATGAGTGGAGTATTCAATATCGACCGCTGCAATATTTTCAGAGTTGCGTGTGTCTTAGTCACATTTCGCTTGAGCGAGGAGAAGGAAGAGGGGACGATGCAAGGCTCCCGACCACTGCGGCGAGTCACTTTAATCGTGGTGGCTGGACGCACCTCATGTACGCGGAGTCAGTCCTGGCCTGAGTCAGTTATTCGCATGACACACTCAGTGTGTGCCCCAGGAGTTGTTATCGCGCCAAGAGAAGGTGTACATTGATTGGTGTGGCGATGGTGAGCGCTGCATACAGGGCGTATGCTCGCCAACTTAAACAGACAGCAGATGGAAAGATGCCGCGCGCGTATGAGATCTCAGTACCTGTCGCGTATGGAGACAAGATGAACTTCTTTGATGCAGCTCAAAAGCGAGCAGCTGTCACGAATTTTCACTCGCACAGTGCAACATGCTTCAAGGGTCCACGGGGCCGGTATATGTGTCATCTTGCTCGTCCGGCGGGAACCTTCATCCCAGGGCCAAAACCGGTCATGATTACTCGTGATCGTGTTGGGAAACTCTCGGCCGGCAAGCGTTCCGTACTGAACCATCATGATTTAGATACCCGTTCGATGAAAATCATCGATGCTGATTATGATCCGAAGTTGGGGCAGATATTCCTCTGGCTCTTGCCGGCCCAATCGTATGGGAGATGGAGCGTCTAGAACGCGACGCGATGTTCGTGGAGACGATCTTGGTCCTGGCGGCTTTGACGTGCTCACACACGAACTCGTCGATAGTGAGCGGCGAGGACGCAGGTGATATGGTCGAGCAGTATCAGCAATCTTATTTCGTAGATTGATAATAAAAGAGAGGAATCTGGGGGAGTAAATGACAGGAAGGAACGACTGGTTCGACTGAGCGAAAACACGCAGCTGGGAGACTGTCGCTACTTGAAGACACATCTGAGAATCTCTGGAGACCAAACGTCGTTGCTAATGAGCGCCATCTCTTCGTCCCGATCATCTCGGGGAAATGGAAGGCAACCCAGCTTGCAATGTAGATGCGACCCGCGGCAATCGCTGCCCAAAATGCCGACCGAGAACACTGCGCACCCCGCTGCCGGGCATACTCGAGGATGCGGAAGTGTCCTGCACGAGCCGCTGCATCGATGCCGAGATGAGTGCACCCCTCTAGGCGATTTTCGAACAGCCACTCAACTGTTTCGAAGTGGCCGTTCGCCATGGCTCCATCGAGCGCTCGCACCGTACATCCTTCGTGTCGGTGCCGAAGCAACCACTTCACCACTCTCAGGTGCCCTCCTACTCGCTGCCATGTCTACAGCGGCAGTTGTGACACCCACAGCTTCCCAGTTGCTGTGGAGCCTTATCACAGTGTTGTAGTGGCCGCACGCTGCCGCGCCGTCGATACCACGCAGTATACCAGGGACACCTCTTTCGGCGTGCCACGCCACAACCCCTAAATCGTCTTGAGCTCCCGTTCCACCGGAAGCCCTGGCAGCAGCTTCGTTAATGGCGTTGCTCGACCCCCCGCCAAGGTTGTGCTCCGTGAGATATTGCACGACCTGGAGCTGACCCGTCGAGATTGCGCGGTCAACAAGATTGTCGGAACACGGAACACCTCGCTGCAGCAGGCTCTGTAGCACACCCAGGTGCCCGTGAATGGTAGCACCGACTACCGCGTCGCTCGTACAGCCCTCAACGCGGTTGGCAAACAACCAATCGACAACGTGCCCGTGGCCTCCTGATGAAGCTGCGTCAATAGCACGCGTCGAGCAACCTTCACCACGATTGACGTGAAGCCAAATTACAACATCGAGATGCCCTTCACCAGCGGCTTCGTCCATGGCATGAAAGGATGATAGCGAACGCAGTTGTGTTCTCGGCCACTGGAGAAACGCGAGGTCTCCGCGTTTAGCGGCCTCTTCAATACTGATGGCCAACGGCGACATCGATCTCGCCTGCATCCATTGCGCCAATGCCAGCGGGGCGGCCGCCAAAACGCGCTCGAGGACCTGGTGATCGGCTTGTGGAGCGAGTTGCGTCCACAGCCACTGCACGACATTCACTTTGCCGTGATCTAGGGCAACGTGGATGAGCACATTTAAGAAAGCCGCCCTGCGCTGCTTCCTGAAGGGCACGACGAGTCCAACACACCAAAGGACCGCAGTTCCGAAGCCAGTCGATCACGTGGACATGCCCGGTCCTCGCAGCTACCACAGGAGCGTCGACGATTACGATGTCGGAGAAGTATGTGATGAACGCGTCCAGAGTCGGAAGATGGCCCCGTGAAGCGGCAGTATTGACACCTCGGCTCCACAGATCGGCAACGTAGCGCACGTCGACACCACGGTATCGGTCTTGCGCAAGCAAGTACTTGAGGAGCAGTGGAAAACAGGCAACACTTGCGCGTTCAATTGTCCACGACGCTGTTGGATCGGCATATTGGGTAATCGCCAAATGGAGATGCGGCATTCCGGCAAGCCGGTCGTCATTGCCGCAGATCGAGGCGACAGACGGAAGAATAGTCCCTATCGAAGTTATATCAGGTTATAGTGAGTCAAATGACGAATGAATTGGGGGAGGCTTACCATAGAAGGTGATGACATGAGCGAGGGGTTGAGGAAGCACACCGCCGCATTCCATGGTTGTTGTTACTGGAAGCTACAAGTTCAATTGTGACAGACTTTCGACGTTCGGCTCCGCTCACGTGAGTAGAGGAATCGTGGAATCGTCGACCCTTGCCACTATCCTAAGAAAGACGCTTAGCTGGGAAAGGCATGATGAGAACAAGACCTTTCATTGATTGTTATTTGAGCCATTGTTGATTATTCCATAATGATTCCTGAGTGTCAACGAGAATTTTCCTCATTTCACCATTTAGTAGTGTGGGGGGCGTGAAGGCAAATGGAGGTGGCAACGGATTCACCAAATACAATTCAAATGGGTACATGTAATTTGAAGGCATTGAGATTTCTTTAAATCATTGCGTCTTGCTTTGGGTGATATGAGAGCAAGCTTCAATGTTTATGAGTACGAAACAAGCAGTTGCCGGGCAGGCGAATTGTCAGTGGTTGTACGTTCGGTAAATTGATTGCTTCCGGGTGAACTTCGAGGGCCTGGCAGGTAGGGGCAATTCCGGGAGGCGTTTTAAACCTGATGAAACCTGGGGTTTTCTCGATATCCAATACCCGTCGGGACCTAGGTCCTTAAGCCATTTGATTGTATAAATACTGGGCCGTAGATGCCGCAGATGCTTGCGGTTGAAGTCGCTTGATAGTGGGAGGCATTTGATGTGATCGACAGCTCGTACTCTCGAGAGGGCAACGTGGAGGTGTTCAAATCCCCAGGATGGATACCGCGGCAATTTCCCCCACGACAATATGACTCTGTCGCACGTCGACCCTTGGACTTTCCAAACTGTCTGAACATATGCTAGATCGACACCGTGCTGCTCGTAAATGATGCGTATCAACAACGGCGTTGAGTTCGTCAGAATCCTCTCCAAATGAGCCTGGCCGCGCTTGGGGTCTAGCTTCACGTTGTCCTTGAAGATGGTAGTGTATTCCATGTGGCGTACGACACGCAGGAGATCGTGGATTGGGTCTTCACTAAACAGATCGGTCAATAAAAGGTCGCGCAGGTTCACACATCTGTTGTTCCAGAATAGAGCAAAGTCACTTTGGTTGTTCATGGCTTTTTGCGAAGTGGCCACGGATTTGTGGTGTCAGGGTCATGGATTTATGGTGTTACCATGTCATGGATTTGTGGTGTCATCGTGTCATGGATTCAAGGTGTCATTACAAAAATTCTGGCCAGTACATAGGGAGTCAGGGTAGGGTTGACTTAGGTTACGGTTATTGCTGATGGGTCTTTCAGGTTTCATCCTACTGTGGTTCCTGGGTTGGGACCCATAGCCAGCGTCTTATAATCGTTAGTTATCTCGCTCATAGGAACTTACTGAGCATATATTAGTGTCCTTCATCGACGAACCTCATTGTCCGGGATCCTGGTCAGCTAGTTGATCACGATCCACCGACTTTTCTGCTTGCTGCTCTCTCGTAGAACGCCTGCACGGAGTACCGTCTATCTGGGTGTCCCGCAAGTGCATTCACATAGTTTATACATCTAGCTTGACTGTTGTGGTCACTAGTCGGTCCCTTTGCGTGTCTATATACTCACGTGAGCTTGTACCTAGGATAAGCCCCGCTTTTTGTCACTACTCAACGCGTGTTCTCGTTTGGCGGATGTCCATCGCTGCAAGGCAGTGCTGTTCTTTTGCTCAGATTCAACCACAAAAGGGTACACAACTTGAAATCTGACGTTTAGTGGTATTTGGTATTTACACCAACCAGCCAGCCCTGTGTGCCAGCTCGCTAGCGCCTGTGTCTGTTGTCTCACAGTAGTTGATTATATTATTCCGGATACCACCTGCTGGAGAGATACCACCCATTGGTCTCCATATTCTATCTTGTGTTGCTATCGCCTATATCACAGCTGATCACCGTTGGTCCACCCGTATAGAACACCTTTGGAGGGGGGGGGTGGTAGCCCACGAATGGTAGCCTCAACTCGCCCATGTATCTTAGAGATGTAGGACGTCAGCGTATTCTCACTGACACTACCCATGTGGCGCGATCTGGCGTGCGAGCTAGCGATCGCAGAAGCTGAACGGAAGGTTCTCGATGAAGATCCTCTCGAGCTGGTGATACAGTCTAAGACATCTTCCAATGCTTGACTTTGTCGATCACTCTGTCAATTGGCTTGAGCCATCGTCAAAAAACCGTGCGGCATACTCATCGATGAGCTTGGTCTGCTGGCATTGTTTTAGGACAGCTTGAGCACAAAAACCACTGATAAGGAGGAACAAACTCAGCTTTGAGAGCGTCGTTGAACTAGTTCAACGTTTTGGGGGCGTGGTATTAAGACCACAACTGTCGCTGTCAAAGAAATATTATTTTGGGAAGGACTTGACTAAGATATCACGTTCTTTGTTTAGCGATGCCTGCACTGCGCAAGCGTCGCAGGAAGGGGGGCATCGGTACCATGACCTCTTCATAGGAAAAGACCCAATAACGTGATCCATTGGGATTTTCTGTGTAAGGGAAAGTCAGTCACTGGTCTATTGTACTTCTTGGTTATCAAGGATGACATGTCCAAGCATGTGTGGTTAAGTCTGTGTGCAGAAGCAACCTCCGACACAATGTACGAACATCTCATGCCTGCATTTGGGGTCAGCTACACATGGGTATCAGACCAAGGCTCCCATTTGAAGAACCAGGCAGGCAATACTGGACTTGCAGCACGCATTGGGAAGCCACCATTATTTCACAACTGCACGATGCCCTGGGGAAATGGCACAATTGACGTTGTAAATCGAGACGCATTGAAGTGTTTCCGCCCGCTACTATCAGAGTAGAGAATGCAACCAGATGAATGGCCACGCATCACAAAAATCTTCCAGTTGGTCTCAATCATTCTCCATCGGATGCGCTAGGAGGACGAGCGCCACTGGCAGCCATGATAGGAATCAACGCTATGTCTGCCCTAAATCTAATCACACTGCCGAACATTAACCAAGGCAGCGACGCTGCAGAAAATCGGCGAAATACAACAGGACCATTGGCGAAATCTCGAGGCTCGATAGGGAACTTTCACAAGCAAACGAGTGAAAATACTACCAAGACTCAGAAAAAAAGGACGCAAACGTGTTTATGTACTGAATGCTTATTCTTGATTTTTGATGTCGCGATAATCAATGTTCTTGCCCGTCATGAAGTTCTTGGCGTGAAAGTGAGCTTTTCGATAGTCTCATTAGCTTTGCCATGAAATTGTGGCACGTTAATACTTTTCACACGGAAGACATCAGACGGTTTATTGCTGAGGGCATGTTTGAGGGAGGTGATTCGGACACCCCTCACTCTACTTGCGGCACCCCCGGGTTAGGGTAGAATTATCGCAAATCAGTACTAGGGGGGGGGGGCGAGACCGGCCACAAACAAGATTCCAATTCCAGGGGCTGCGGACTCAAGGGTAGACGAGGAGGCAGAGAGCTCGCAGGCCCATGGGGTCCTGCCACGCCTGGTAGCATCGGTGTCATGGTAACCTTTGCGTGGGCGTGGTAGGCCGCCTGGGTCGAATCTCTCCCGCGCCTCTCTCCCTCAAGGCGTGGGTGATACGCGAGGAATGGTAAGATATGCTGTGAGCGAACTCGTTGTTATATGCCATTACAGAAATTTGTCTGTACTTGTGACAGTGCACCGACCATCAAGAGCCCCATGCTGGATCATGCGCCCGGAGTCCACCAAGACCGAGATCGAGTCCCCCATGATCGCGCCGTTTATCATGCTGGTGTTGGCCAAGGTAATCAGGCAAATCATGGTCACGCCAAGACGCATGCCACTCGCGGTGTTGTTGGCTACTGGGCGCGAGGCGATGATGGTCCCGAACCTAACCAATTCGGACCCTCCTGTACCGGTATAGCTTGCGTCGGTATACCAGAAGCAAGTATACCACCGTGTACCGCCTTACTTTTATACTGGTACATTGTCTTCGAGTTCTTCGTCGTCATGGACGTGAGCCGTAAAGTGTTTTACGCGGCTTGCACCGCGCTAGTGTTCAAGGAATTTCCAGGGGTGTACGTCAACGAGGACGCCATGCGTCTTTTGCGAAACGACATTCGCCTGCGCCAAGCCATACGCAATATGGGTGAAGCAAAGCAGAGAACGTTACGCAGCAGCTGCGAATAAAAATGAATACCAACCGATGCGAATGATTTTAAATGGCGAAGGTGGGTCTGGAAAAAGTTGGCTTATTCGTCACATTGTAAAAGACACCACTGTGATTCACTCATGTTGCCTTCAATCAGACCAATTGGATATAAGTATGAAGCATGGGGTTGATAAAAGCTATCAGAAAAATTATTCTTCCCTTCAATTTGCTTTTGTTTAACAAATGGTTTCACAACGGTCGCAATAAGGACTTTGCTCTGTCGAAGTCACTGGTAGAGTAGACATATCTTGACTTGGGTATTTCTGCGTCTCCAGTCCGATCATTTATCTCTTTATCGTGCACTCCTTGATCACATGAGCTTCCAAATATCCATGGAGTGCCTTCTAACGGCTCCAAAGATGGGCATATATGCGATTCGCGCTGTAAATCAAGTTGATGTTGGCGTTCGGATGCTTCAATAGCATTTTGAGAATGTTGTAGTCTCTTGTATTCTTCTATGCATGCTTCATCCTCATTCGGGAGCTCGGACAGTTTTCTCCATGGAATATTCATAAAATTTTCCGAAAAGCAATAATCTGCATTATCATGATCAATTCGTAATCTTGGAGATTTTACTACGGCTTGTGGTTTTTGCCGGGCTTTGATATACCCACAGTTGTCAATTCGCTCCCATCGTTGAAGCTGCTGAAATATTTTTGGGCCAGTTTCACTAGTTTCAAAATGCTCGCAAAAATACAGGTATGTCATTTCATCAAAAAGATCATCACTTGGGCGGGCAGCATAGGCAGCCTATTGCCTCTACTCTAATAGAATGGTAAAACACGGAATAATCCACATCATTTGTTTCCATTTCGTGTAAGCACGCATTCGGATTAACACGATAGTATCGGCGATCAGACATTTAATTTTTAGCATGTTCCAACTTCTTCCGTACATTGGTAAATTGCGTTGAAGTATCCAAAGCGCCTCCTGCGCGCTAACTTCTCTTGTTACAATAGAATCATTTGCAACTCGTTGCAGCACCGCTAATTCAGATTGATTTTCACTTTTTTCCAGCGCTTTCACGATAGCTGCACGAAATTTTGCTGTATCAGATTCCGCCTTGTTAACATATGCCGCCGTATACTCTGCAGCACCATATGCATTACGAATGTATGGTAAGTACCAAAGCGTCAACGCGACAATGCAACAATCGCATCTGGTTCTCTTTTTTAGCGATGCTGTCTCAAACCTATCGTCGTACAAGGAAACCAAGCGTCGTGGTGACGCCAAGCACGCGTCAATCATGAAGATTGAGAAGACGGCCACACCAGACTCAAAGAAAGCCAAGCCGTAATTGGTACGATTCCGGGGCATGCCTCCGAGCTTCAGCTTCTCAATGTCAAATGCATTATTTTCACACCAATCACCCCAACAAATATATACCCATATGCAGTCCTCCTATCATATTTATGCACATACGCCATTGACAGCTCCGACACAATCGCTAGCTTCGGTAGTGTCACTACAGCCAACGACACCATCGTCTTCCCACTCGCAATGGAGAGGAACAGAGCATATTTGTTCAGAATGCACTGATCCATTGAATTACTGCGCAGGTCCCCTTGACAGCTCCGACACAATCGCTAGCTTCAGTACTATCACTACAGCCACCGACACCATCTTCTGGCCACTCACAATGGCACTGGTTCCATTACTTCAGCCAACAACGCCATCGCTGACTACATGCAATGAATTACTGTCCAAGCGTTGCGCTTGCAAAAATATATTTCACGAATATAAGATGGAATGGAAATGTTTGATTTATATTCCTTCCTGCAGTTTTTGCGGCGACGTTGTCTCTGCGGGTTGTACCACCTTTTCGCCGTGCAACTTCGGCACAAATACACTCAATTCTTGTTCCATTGGCGCCATCGGCTTGATCACTCTTCCGTTTTTGCTTCTGTTTTGAGAGAGGTACCTTGAATTCTTCAACCAAATGCTGGGTCTCTTGATCCGGATGGCCAGGAACTTCCACAGGTTTCTTATAAAAATACTGACGATGACTGGCAAATTGATTCACAGAATTACAAACTAGCTCAGTTTCACCCACAAGAATAGCGCCATTTGACACTATGGAACCACCCTGGTGGTAGATAAACTGTGTCACCTTCGTTTTAAGTAAATTCAATACCACTTGCTTCATCATTAGTCCAAATTTTCCATTTTTTCTTCCCACGCAATAGTACGTCATACGTAGCAGCAGCGGCCTCTTCCAGATGCCCAGGTGTCACCCATCCTGGCCCAATGGCCACATGAGCCGTCAAAATTGGGTGTTTCTTTTCCAGAGCATAATTGGAAATCCACAAATCACCCAAGTTTGGCAAATTTGGGCGGAATTCACAATAAACCTCTCTTCATAAAAGTACGCAGTCATAACATCTTACCAATAGCCGAGCAACAACTCGATCCAGTCAAAGATGTGTGCGTTCGCTTGCTGCACCTTTATTCACTTCGTTTGCAACTGTGCGATCCACGTCTCGCGTTTGTACTGTGCATAAATGGGGCGGGCCCGAATACAGTAGGAGGCGCGATAAAGGAACAGGCTACCTCTAATACCCCTTTATATATGATATTATCACTTTTAAAAGGGTTTTAAAAAGCGTACTGATTTGTGATATGATTTTGAATTCGGGCGGGAACAGATGCCAAATCAAGTCACCCCACGAAAAACAAATGGCGCGCGTCTACCTCACGAAGAACCAGCAGCTGCAGCTCTGCATCAAGCGCGACAACCAACCGTCGGCGTCACTGAAGGCCCTCGCCATGTGGGCAACAGAAGAATTCTGTCTGCCGAAGCCTCCTGGGAAGGCGACCGTCTCCAGAAACCTCAGAACCAAGAGAACGCTGGAGACGATGTGGCCCGATAGCAAAATACTCAAGCGCACACGTGCGGCGCACATGGTGCTCCTGGACACTCGGGTCGCGGAGGCGGTCGCCTTCGTGGAGGGCGGAAAGGTTGCTCTCTCTGGTGGAGCTATTGTCGCGCTCGCCA
>JAADXR010000718.1:0-12537 GCA_023337935.1 Elongisporangium anandrum
GCTGAATGGTATAATATAAGGACTTGGTATACAAATAGGTATGGTATACAAATCAGAATGGTATTATACGGATATGTATACCGTCTATGGTGGGGAAGGTATACTAATCGGAGAGGGTATATAAAATGGCAGACCCCGTTACTGACTATGTGACTTGTGCGAATAGAGAGCTAGATACCTATCGTGACGATTGACTTCAAAATAAAGGCACAGTTTTCTTTACAACTGTGTATCGAATATATTTGTCCATCTATAGGTGTTGATCAAGAAGAAGAAGAAATCAACAAGCAGCCCGAGACCTCAACGTGCGGCTTTTTTTTCAAAGAAAGCAGAAGCCTAATGGCGTAGCTTCCGAGAAAGCTGTAGCCTGATGGCGTAGCACCCTACAAAGCATAAGCCTGCTGGTGTAGCCTCATGAAAAGCTGAAGCCTGACGGTGTGGCACTCGAAAGAAGCTCAAGGGACACAGAGCGACTTGAAAAGAGAATCCAAAGCAATAAGAATTGAAGAAAACTCTTATCGTTTATTATGGTTTGTTAGTGAATGACACTACTCTTCACGCTCACGGCGACGCTCACTCCGAGCTTGGTCGTGCTTGCGCCGAAGGTCCTCAGAGCGCACGTTTGCAACGGGCTCCCAGGTCGGCTCCCACTCGACGAGCACCTTCATCTCTCCGTCAATCATGCGTTCTCCCATTAAGGACTTGTAGCGGTACTCGTGCCCGGACGCTGATGCTGGGTACAAATAGCTTTGGGTTTACCTTGCGCGGGACAATTTTGAATTTCTCTAGAACTTTCCGGTCAATGCGACGCACTGGAAACTTGTCCAACACATGACGGGTTACAATGTCAATGTGTGGGGACGGGCGCGGGATCGTCTCGATGTAAGCGAGGACGTACTTGCGAAGCAGTCGCGACGCCTCACTGGAAATGTACCCACCGTGTTTCCTCTTCAGCAGGTATCGGCGACAAAAAAAACGCCTCACGGTCGCTTCGGGGCGGGGCGGGGAGAACCATGGTGGATAAGAGAATGAGACATCGGAGTGGTGAGAATCAGGGAGAGCACACCTGAGGGAGGAAAGCAACGACATCCACCCGTGGATCATTGGATGCCGCTTAATGTTACTACCGTTAGGTATCACCATTTTCGTTAAGTGTCACGCTCAAGTTTGTCAAATAGCGCACGAGCTTGAATTAATACTATTTACCAATCAAATGCATCCAAACACCAGAGGTGAAATCTAACGACTGACTGGTTGATATCAAATGCATGTAGGGTCAACGGCACAATCAATATCAAAACAACTTTGAGTGCCCATGAGCGAACACAAAGAGATCAGGCTATGGAGGAAGACAGCGGCTACGCTAGTGACTCCGACGAAGACTCCAGCCTACGAACCAGAGTCACAGCACTGATTATTGGGGACAGTTGCGGAGGTTGTCTACGCGGTAAAGTTGCATCACTGGAGATGTTCGTTGCTACCATTAGACATCTTAGAAGGTGTGCATGCTCACGGCATTGACTGTACTCTACTTCGCAGAAGAGGCGACCTCGAGCGCCCACGTTCGACTGGCGAGCGCCGTCGCTTCCATTACTACGTTCCGTTTGTTGGTCGGGTGTGCAAGCCAGTCTTTCTCAAAAGCTTTGCTGTCTCTGCTTCAACAATCGCCCGCTACCGACGCAAGATTCGTGATGGTCAGCTCATGGACTGATGTTATCCGTGACAGATCCGCACTGGACGTGTAACAAAATTGTATCGAAACATGTATTACCCAATATCCAATGCCAGTGTTCACTTGCTTCTACTTCTGCGCATGAGCTAGCGCATGGCCAACACGCGTGGGGCGGCCTTTGGCTTTCTTCTTTCATCGCACATAAACTTCCGCTTAGTTGGCATTCCGGTGACTGCTAGATCGAGATCCATGCGGCATGCGATCAAATGAACACAGTAGCCAAACTTGTACCATTCTCGACACTCACAGTTCTGTGCATCGACATCAACCAGCCAGTCAAGTGTTGGTTGTCTCTCGACCTCCATCGCGAGTGCTGCGTGGTTTGACTCTTCGTTCACGATGGCGCTTGCGGTTTTCTTGGCCTTCGTGATGTCGAACCCGCTTTGAAACACACGGAAGACGCGGCGATCAGAGCCTTCGGTCATGAAGAGTATCGAACTACGGTACCATGACGTCACGGCAAGGCGATTAGGCGCCATGAGCGCTCGATATCTACGACCTTGCGCGATAGAGGCGTGTGGGGCGATCTCAAATGGCTTGGCGCGGGCCGAGCGATGATGACACATGTCTAGAAACGCTTGTGCGAGTGAGTTCACTGACACAAGCGATCGCAACGAGTAGTCGCGCTTGATTTCCTTGTTAAACTGCTCGACGGGATTGTTTGTCTTGGCGAAGCCCGTTGGTGACGAGAGGCATTGCCATTGGGTGAAGCGGCCGCGCAACCACTGTTCAGTGAATCGACGCTCGAAATCACAACACGCTGGATTATCTTTCCATGTGCTAATCGCCGTCTCGATGCGTCCCAGCAGATCTTGTTGCGTGCGAGAGTAGTGAATGCGATAGACGTGCTTGAAGACGATCTTGCGCGCGTCGTCGGGAACAGCACTGAGGTATTTCTTCACATTCTGCATGACGTGAAAGAAGCACATCAAGTACGTCGGCTGGTCCATGACGCCGAGTTCTTGGAGGACAACTAACTCGATTGCGTTCCGCTGGGCGGGGTCGGCGTCGGCCATGACGTAGCTAAACTTGGCAAGGTTTCCTGTCACTGCTTGGTACTGACGCAGCGTGGCCCGAATCACCGACTCAACTTGCGTGTGCTTCAGATCCGACGTGATGAAGAAAGCAACGGGATGGAACTGTTTTTCTTCTTCCACGTTTTTGTTGATCCAAGAATACCTCGAGCTCGGAGCAGTCTGGTGCGATCGGCTTCCACGCGTATTCGAACGGCATGTTTCGGATTGATTTAATTACGGCACCAAACCCACTGCATCCAAGGGGTTATTGAGCCGCTGTGAACTATTAGCTGGCACAAGAGGGCACGATAGGTAGTTAGGGTATCAGTGACCAATCATTGGCCGTCGATACCACAGATTGTGTATGATGGAGACATCTTCTGTTTTTTCAGGTGATATCCTGTACCTCTCGCCACGTACTTGCAGGAATGCATCGTTTTTTGTGTTTAACCTGCGTTTTCTGTTTTTCGGAAGGTTTCTCTGTATTTTTATAGCTGTCTCCATTTTTACGGTGTTTTTAACTGTTTGTCGGGCATCACCACTATTAGCCGGTTTAACCGACTTGACTGTTAGTCGTAACCGTTTAATACTGTGTGCTTGTTTCTGGCGTTTGGTATTTATGGATATTAACCATATACATTTATTGTTACCGAACAACACAGCTCCTGCAGTCACGTGATCTGTGCGTCGGAGAAGACAGAGCGTGAGCAGGGCATTTGGCTGACCAGTCCGAAAGAAAGCGCAGTCGAGTCAACATTAGTAATCGTCTTTATCTCAAATGTGATCCAACACTTCGAGTGAGAGAACGCACATCTGGGTCACAAGCTGAATGACCTTTACCCTGCCAAGGTGATAGCCGAACGGCCCGACCTGTCTCTTGTCCGCGCAGTGACCAATTTCCTTGTCAAGGTTTTACGCGAGAACATCTGGAGAGCCGTATCCTGCGATAGCTGATAAGAGACCCTTGGCATTTCTGGGGTTCTCCCTGCCAAAGTTGATCCACGTCCCCTCCCCTCCATCCGCCACATCCGAATCCGCTCCATGGAAACCACATCGACGACCAAGAGCGTGCCTGCGCTGCCGGCCGCCCGCCGCGCGGAGCACATGCCCGATCATCTGCGCCACATGGATGGCAAGTTCAAGAACCGCCGCGGCCAGTCGCTGTCCTTCTGCGCGCTCTTCCCCGAGGCCGGTGTCCCGATGCGCGGCGTCGTGCTGTATCTGCACGGCATCAATGAGCACTGTCGCCGGTACTACCACCTGTACGAGTTCCTGTGCGCGCAAGGCTTCGGCGTCGTGGCGTACGACCTGCTCAGTCACGGCAACAGCGACTCGTGCTCGCACAACATGCGCGCACACGCCGAGAAGTTCTCGTTCTTCGTGGACGACACAAACGAATTCGTGACGTTCGCCAAGAGCGCCGTGTTCGCGCAGATGCTACCTCCCGGGTCGCCATTGCCGCCGCTCGTGCTCATGGGCATGTCCTACGGCACGCTCGTGAGTCTGCATACGGCGCTATCGGAGCAGCACAAATTCGAGGCCGTCGTGCTCGTGGCGCCGGCCGTGTCGGTGGAGATGACCACCGTGCTGCGCATCCAGAACGTGTTCGCCAAGCCGCTGTCGTCCGTGCTGCCCAAGGCGCGTATCGTGCCCGGTGTGAACCGCGACTGGATCTCGCGCGACCCGGCGTTCATGGCGGACTTTGACAGTGATCCGCTCACCGTGTCAGAGGACATGACCACTCGTATGGGCGAGCAGACCATCACGGCCATGTCGGAGCTGCAGAAGGACGCGCGCGTGGAGCAGCCCAAGAGCAACTTCTGCGCCATCCCGATCCTCTTCATGATGGGCTCCCAGGACAAGGTCACGAGCATGAAGATGGCGCGCGCCTTCCACGACCGGATCCGTAACGCCGACAAGGAGTTCAAGGTCTTCGACGGTCTCTACCATGCAATCTTTGACGAGCCGGAGCGCGATCAGGTGCTGGCGCACTTGACCCAGTGGCTGCAGACGCGCTTCCCAGAGCCCGATCACCACTGATAGTGACCGGCAGAGGGCAGCTAAGTGGAGCACTCGTATATAACCACTGCCGTAATAGATAGCGTTCATATTGTCAGCTCATTGCATGGAGAGTGGTACGAGTGACGTACTTGGTGGCAACGAAAACCCGACGGGGATCGGACGTGCGCCGGACGGCATTCAGACGCAGACCACTCTTCGTCCTGATGGATGGATGGCTCTTGGCTCTGGCCACATGTGAGAACGCGGCAAAGCAAGTGGCCGCTCCATCGCCAGCACTGGAGAAACACCACTGCAACTGGAGCAATTGCGCCAGTCTGGTTGGCAGCAGCAGAGGCCTCCCATTGGTCCGTGGGGCGGAGTGGCTCTGAGTCAAAGACGTGCGCGTGCTTCAGGCTTGAAGTGCCAGCGTCTGCGACGTGTGCGCATTGGGCTCTCGGTCTGCTTTGGCTTCTCGAATCCGCCAATCCCAGCGCTGCGTGGTTGAAGTTCCGTCTCGGGACAGCACCGGCGCATCATCAGGTGGAAAGACACGATGGGATCAGATTAAGTTGCGCGTGCGTTGCGCGATGACATGGCTTTGCCACGTTGGCCCTGTCACTGGAGCTGCAGGTGCCGCGAAAGTGACGCGAAGGTGGCGCGAAATGGATCTATCGCCGGATTGGGAGGGATGGGGATGGGGGGCATTCACAAGCATTGAGTGAGTGCCTATGCTGCCAGGAGCTCATTTCTGAATTGGCCAAGCGCTTCGGATCCCTCTCCTTCTCCTCCTCCTACATCATGACTGCACTCAAGATCGTCGTCTCCGGCGCCGCCGGCCAGATCGCGTACTCGCTGCTGCCTCTGAGTACGAGTTTGTGACGCGGCAACCACCAGAATGCGCGAACTCACTGTGTCTTTGTATGATCCAGTCTGCATCGGTCACGTGTTCGGCCCCTCGCAGCGCGTGGAGCTGCGTCTGCTGGACATCCCCATCGCGCAGGAAGCGCTCGAGGGCGTGAAGATGGAGCTGCAGGACTGCGCCTACAACCTCGTGGACAGTATGTCCGTGTCTGTAGCTCCTAGTGGCTGGAATGAGTGCTGATCGATTGGCTCTGCGTGACTACAGAGATTGTGCCGACGTCGGATCTGCAGACTGCGTTCCAGGATGCGGATGTGGCCATCCTTGTGGGCGGATTCCCTCGCAAGCAGGGCATGCAGAGGTGCGTTTGGTGTTGAGTTGATGCACCCATGGCCTAATGAAGAAGATCTAACGCAATGCAATTGGAGCAGAAAGGACCTGATTGAGAAGAACGTGACGATCTTCAAGGCGCAGGGCGAAGCTATCGAGAAGTTCGCCAGCCGCGATGTCAAGGTGCTCGTGGTCGCCAACCCGGCCAACACCAACTGCCTCATCGCCATGGAGAACGCGCCCAGCATCCCGCGCAAGAACTTCTCTGCTCTGGTAGGAATCTGAAAGGAATCTTGATGGCCTCAAGCGTCTAGAGACTGACCTTCTCTCTGCATTCCTACTGTCTAGACCCGTCTCGACCACGAGCGTCTCCGCTCGTTTGTGGTGGAGAAGGTGAACGAAGGCCGCAGTGACAAGCTGACCTCCAAGGACGTGACCAAGTGCATCATCTGGGGCAACCACTCGTCCACGCAGGTGCCCGACACCACGAACGTGGCTGTGCATCTGCCGTCGGCTGCTGCGTCTGCGCCGCTGGACTCGCTGGTGGTCGACTCGGAGTGGGTGGAGAACAAGCTCGTCAAGGACGTGCAGGAGCGCGGTGCGGCCATTATCAAGGCCCGCAAGCTGTCGAGCGCCATGTCGGCGGCCGCGGCCATTGGAGCCCACGTGCGCGACTGGTTCGCCGGCTCCAAGGACGGCGACTTCGTGTCGATGGCCGTGAGCTCGGACGGCAACACGTACGGCGTGCCCGAGGGCCTCATCTACTCGTTCCCCGTCAAGTGCGCCGGCAAGGGCGTGTACGAGATCGTGCAGGGCCTGCCCATCTCGGCGCGCATCGAAGCCATGATGAAGGCCACGGCCCAGGAGCTGGCCGAGGAGAAGGCCGATGCCGTGGAAATTCTGTCGCGTCAATAAGCCAAGCAGCTGAGTGTGCGTGCGACAAAGCCAAGCGCCAAGCAAGCAAATGAGCTCCTGGGCGTCGTACTAACTAAACTAGTGAAGAAAAAATAGCGAGTTTGATGTTGAAACGCCGCGTGTGCGGAAGCTTTGCAGTCATTACGTCACATGTCTCGGCTGGCTTCTTTCTTTCCACGCGAACCGGACGAAAGGATCCCTCCTCTTCGAAGCGTCATGCACATTATCAGAGCCCGTGCCGTAATTATGACCACGGCTGAGGTTTTTCCAGGTACCAATTGAACTCCGGAATGACGGCCGCTCTGTCTCGATCTGAAGCCGCCGGCTCTCGAATGGCTACAGGCGAAACCCCCGGGGCCCTTGATTTCTTTCCACGCTTTCCACGTTCCTCGAAGCCGGGCGTCGCGTTCCCGCGAGAAGAAAAGGCCCAGTGCGCAGCGCCCCCTCGCGTCTCGGGCCCGCAGTTTTAACTAGTTTTGTCGAGATCCGTCCGTTGGGACTTGCGGTGTTGTCAGTGTGTGTGTGCGGCTGTGGCGGAAAGACCGAAACAGGTCACGAGTCCCCCCTCCTCCTCCTCCTCTTCCCCTTCTTCCCCCCGAAGCAGCGGACAACAAGCGCAGACGTTAAAGCAGGGCGCGCTTAGCTTGGCGTCGGGTCTCGAATTCGGCGGAAAGACACAGAAAAACGCATCCGGTCAGGCGGTGCGACCAAGCGCGCGGAACAAGCGATCGCTTTACGAACGACGCCACTGTACGAACGACCCCACTGTACGAACGACGCCACTGGCCTTATCCCAGACTCGATTGGCATTTACCCAACGACAGGTAATTAGTTGGCTGAGTAGTGGCTGAGAAGGAGCGCGCCATCTCACGAGCTCTTCCGGTTCTTCGTTGCAGGGTACTCGGGTGGGAGCCATTATCAGCTCTTGAGTGGGTTTGGTTTCTTGTGTTTTGTAATCGTATCAAGAGCAAATGATCGACGCGACGGACGATCTCCCAGTTGTGGACTGCCCCACGGCAAGCACGTTTTTCCCAGTCATGGTGTCGCTGTCGTCGTTGGCGGGTTGTTTCTACGTCATTGGGACGTATTGGTATGTGCCAGCGCTGCGCCAACACCCGGCCGGCATCATGTTCGGAATGAGTGTCTATGGCGCCGTCTATCAGTTTTTGTATCTCCTGGGACACGTCTCCAGCTCCATCGGCTGCTCCCAGATCGGCTTCTTCGTGGACTTCTTCCTCACGGGTCAGGAGACGTACCTCGTGATCTTCTCCATCGACCTTTTACTGGCGCTCAAGAACCCGTTCTCGGCCTCGAGAGACCAAATGATGAAGTACCATATCTGCGGCGGGATCTGGAGCGTCGTCTGCGCGCTCATCTCGCGCGTGGACGCCAACTACGCGCTCTTCGGAATCTGCTGGATGCACTCGAGCGACGAACAGCTGGACCACCCAGTGAATTCACTGGACGACAATGGCAATCTCACGTCGGGTGTATTTTTCGCAGTGTACATTGTCGTGGTGTATTGTACGTCGCTGATTGCCATTCTGCGCACCTGGAACACGTTCCTGAAGGGATTGCGAGACACGTTTAAGACGCGACAGCGCATTCTCCGCCATTTGAAGTACTACGTGGGATGCTATTTCGGATACTGGACACTGGTTTTGGCGGCCTATGCAGCATTCAGCTTCGCGCCGAGAACTGGAGACTCCAATGGCATCAGATGCCGAGTGTGGCATTTATTATCATGCCTTTTGCTGTCCAAGGGAATGGTGAACGCGTTAATTTGGACCCGGACGTCCAATATCCTCAAGATCATAGAGCAGCTGCGAACACAGGGCTACGTGGATTTACCACCGCACGAAGACAGCATTAACTGGGCGCTTCGACTCGAAATCGTGACGAACACGACCAAGGGCATTTGCGAAAGCGTTGACCGTGCTGAGCGACAGGCGCGGACCTCGGCATCGTCTTGTTCGACTGACGATTGCCAAGGCAATGCAAACGCTGGAAGTGGAGACATCTATCACTGCGATCGGAAGGAGAGCTACGCACAGATTGAAGAGATTATCTTGGAAAACCGCAATGACCGTCGAGTGCGTGGGCCGTACAGTGAGGGCGTCGTGTTCTACGATTATGCTCCGCACGTATTTCGATGCCTTCGAACGGAGGCAAAGATTACGACCACAAGCTACCGCAATTCCTTGCAGCAAACGACCAAAGAGCGCGTGAGTGAAGGCAAAAGCGGAGCCTTTTTCTATTTTACCGAAGACCGCAAGTACGTGGTGAAGACGTTGACCCACGAGGAGCTAAAGTTTCTTCTCAGCATTCTACCAAAGTATTTTTCGTACATGAAGAACAACCCGAACACGTTCATGACCCGCTTTCTCGGTTGCCATGGACTCACAATGAACGGCAAAACGGTCTTTTTCGTGGTTATGCACAGTGTATTCGACACCGCTCTTCAAATTCACGAGCGTTTCGACTTGAAAGGATCCTGGGTCGGTCGATTGGAAGGCCGGAAACCCTCAGGCACGCTTGCCCAGTGCAAGTTCTGCTCGGCTGAGTACGTTGTCGGTGGAAGCCACGATCAGCTGTGTGATGTGCGCCGTGGGGAAGGCAATTTCCGCCATCAGTATGACCAGGTTGGAAAAGATCTCAACTGGAATCGGCATATGGCTCTTCCGTATCCGACTGCGCACGCTGTAGCCATGCAACTCATGAAAGACTCCAACTTCCTTTGCAAAATCAACTGCATTGACTACAGTCTCCTGGTGGGCATCCACCATCGCAGCTTCAACGTGTCCCACTACTCGTCTGCCGATTCATTTGAAATCCCCTCTCGCGCCAGTTGGAGCACGTTTGTGGACACCGGAGGAAGCCAACACAGCGGCGGCTCAGCTGGGATGGATGTCGGCAACAAGCCTTTCCATCAGGCCATTCACGGAGGCATGAGCGTTGACGAAGTCCACGGCCCAGGCGTGTACTTCATGGGGCTCATCGACATCCTCCAACAGTGGAATTTCCGCAAGCGCGTCGAGCACTTTGTTCGTGTTTATATTTTAATGCAGGATCGCCACGGGATCTCAGTCATAAACCCGAAGCAATACACGGAGCGGTTCCAGCAGCGAGTGATCAGGGAGCTGGTGTACGACGGCGCTGCGGATTATCTGGATCCAGAGATGCAGCTGCAAATGCCAGATCCGATGTACGAGTCCGGACGAACTGCGACCACGATGTTTAACTCGTTTGATGATGGTGAAGAAGAACCAACTTCGATCGCTGAACGCGTGTCGCTGCCCTCAGCACAGCCGGTTGCAATGCTGCCGCCACCTCCAACGCGGGGAATCCCGCCACGACCGTCAGCTCAGCGTCGACGAGCTGCGTCCGCAATACCTACTTCATCGTCGGAACCGCTAGCAGGTACATTGGGCCCTCGCCTGTCCAATGGGCTCGTGATGGAGCCACGGGCCTCCTACTATGCCCAACGCGCGAGTCTTCAGTCAACGATGTACTCGCCTTATCTTCATTCCTCCAGTCATCTCAATGTGCGTCGACCGCTGGCGCCGATCTCGCCGCGGGTCTCTGGTGTGTCGTTAGGACGTTCCGAGTCCGAAATCTCGAGTAGCAACAGCTGTGCCACCATTGAGCTGCGCACGGCCGAGCCTGCGATCAATGGCTCCAGCAGCGGCATGCTTACCCCCACAAACCCCGTGGCTCCCTTGCACAGCCCGCATGGCTACAGCATCGTGTCCACGCCGACGTTCCCAGGCAAGATGGCGACATTACCTTCTTAAAGAAACGAAAAAATCTGTCATGTTTTATTATAATCTCCTCTTTTCTGTGTCTGGACATGAAGAAAAGATTGCTCACTCGTCTGATTTCTTTGGCTTGCGGCCAGGTTTCTTACGAGGGCGGCCTGATTTCGTGAGCGGAATCGGCGGCAGTGGAGGTGTATCATTTCCACCTTCGGCGTTATCGCTATTTGGACCGTCCTCGTCATCGTCGCCACCGGTGCCTGTGGCTTCCTCTTCGTTGACCGATCCGTCCTGTTCTTCTTCCACAGCCGCCGCAGCGGCAGCAGCAGCCGCACGTCTCTTGAGCTGACGAGAGCTAACTCGCGTCGCAGGCAGCAATGGACGTTTCTTCCGCGTTCGGGATCGCTTGCGTCGTGTGGGTGTACTCACAGATGTGCTCGAGGCCGCGGCCTTGGAGCCGTCGCTGGAAGACTGCTTCGCTTCGGCTTCGGACGCCGAGACTTGACTTTCCGATCCGCTCTCCTGTTGCCCCGCATTTCCAGACTCACTCCAACTGTTGCCTCTCTGCCGAATGCGTGCAGAACTGCGTGTGGGCGTGGTCATGGGAGAAGCCTCCGTTGCAGCTTCCCCAATAGGCCTTCGAGGGCTCTTGGGCTTCTCAGCAGTCTCCTCTTTGGCCGTACTCTCCGGTACCGACGGCTTCTGCTGAGCGTTGGCGATAGTTTCCAACAGCGCTTCTTCCTTCTTCAGATTGGCCTTGCGCAGCGTATCGGTCAGAGTGCGAGCGAAATGGAGCAGCTCGATACTCTTCTGCTTGGCTTCGGCCTTGTCCTGCGATTCGCATTCGGAGATCACGTGCTGACAGAAGAGGAACACCTGCTCGGAGAAGATGTCCCACTCGCCAATGGCGAAGCTCTCGACCTTGGATCGGATCATCTCCAGATCGATGCACTCGGCGTCGCTCTCCGTCATATCGGCCTCGTTGCGAGCGAAGCGCGCTGGGTCCTAAAGCAATCGCGCATCAGCAATAAAAAATTCAAGCATTGAGACTGGAAAAACGTACCACGCCCTTGGACTTGGCGACTGAGACAATCTTGGAAAGCACGTCCAGCATCATGTTCTTACGCAGCATCTGGAGCTTTAGAAGCGCGGCTTGGGCCTCGGCCTCCCTCTGCTTACGCTGCAAAACAGCCTCTTCGTCCTCTTCCGCCTCTTCTGGTGCATCGTCTTCTTTAGGCGAGTCTTCTGCGCCATCATTGGCAGCAGCGGTCGCATTGTCATCTCCTTCGTCTGCTTCCTCTCGAGTGGCGGGCTCTTCTTCCTTTGCGCTGTCGTCGGTCTCGGCTTCTTCGTCCGCGGACTCCGGACTCGCATTAGCCTCGTCTTCAACCTGTTGCTCTTCCTCTTCTTCCTTCATGTCCTCATCCGTCTCCTCTAAAGATGCTGATACCGGCGCCTTGCGATCCATCTCCTCCAACTGCCGCATCAACTCCAGCAGCTCCGTGGGCACCGCAGGCGGCGTCCATTGCGCCAGCAGCCCCTCAAACTGCGCAGCCGGCAGTGGAGCGGAATCTGCAGTCATAATATCCTGTAGACAGTGGTCCTTGTTGCCCAGACGCAGCTCCGTGACCTCCGCCCGCAGCAGAGCGATGGCCGCGTCGATCTGCGGCAGCAGCTCCGCCTTCTCCATCGGGACTGAGCGATCAGTTATCATCCTAACCAACCTCTTATTTCGTGATAAGGTTAGTAAATGGTTTTGACACAAAAGTGGTGGGGGGTTTTGGGAACTACAGATGAATTCCTCGAATCGTACCCCACCAATCGCAATTCATTTAGACAGGTATCGCGAAACATGAGATTATCAAATTTAAGAGTGGAAAATCTCCCGCCCTGGTCCTGTTTGAATGTGTGGATGGAGAGAAGCGCAGC
>JAADXR010000719.1:0-12471 GCA_023337935.1 Elongisporangium anandrum
CTGCGGCTGGGGAGGATTGTACGGTGGCTGCGGCTGCGGCTCCGGGTGTGGAGGCTGCGGCTGGGGAGGATTGTACGGTGGCTGCGGCTGCGGCTCCGGGAGTGGAGGCTGAGGCTGAGGCTGCGGCGGCTGGGGTTGCGGGGGCCCAAACTGAAGTGCACGATGCGTGTCGACATCGGCAGACACAACGGCTGATCCGACCGAGACGGCAATGACGGCCATCGTGGCCAAAAGACGCGTAATGTTCATGACTGACCGAGACGAAGTAAACCGTTGAATGGAAGGCGAAGTACTTGGTCGGAGGCAAATTGCGGAATGAACTTGAAAACCTCAGTCGATTGAGCTGAGTGGGCTGTCTGGGGGCTTCGCTGCTTGCTGGTCAGAACACAAGATAGTGAAAGGTTGCACTACAGCGTTTCGAGACGACCGTCTTGGTCTATTAGTGACACATACATGGGCTTTCCCGCGGACACAGAACGCAACATGGATGAGAGCCATATACCGATCCGCAAAGTTGGTGCGCTTAGCCATACGGTTTCTTCTCCACCGCAATCTACTGTGCGTTTGTATGCCAAGTACCTCGGGTCCATGCATGCAACTCGATGCGTTGGTTCCTGCAGAGCATGATATGCACGGGATCTTGTGGCGATGGCGTCTCTTGGAGGCTCCAGCCATAGGATCCTGTCCCACTCGCTAATGTAGCGCCAGTTATATTGCCCGCAAGAAAAATCAAAATGAGTTGCTCATTGTTTGGCAGCCGTTATCAGAATCAGCTTTGTATTGAAGTATATGTTTTTGAAGATAAAACGATTCTGATAACAGCAGATCCTTTGCACTGATCCCCATCATTCCTCGAGATTTCACGATGGTTTCAGAGTGGTGGATCATTTCTGTTATTGTCCGCGTTATACTCTACTGCAACAGGACAATTGACCAAATCCAAAAGCTGAGAAACATACCCAAGACGAGAATTGTATATCGCCAAATGAATACATTCACAAAGGTGTTTACGACTTCGGCTCATGAATCAACATAACTGATACGAGACTTCACAGATACGACTACTAGTAGCGGTCAAATATAGAGGATGTAGTTGAGCAACCGGCAACTCAAGACCATCTAGGCGTGGTTAGCGCCACGAAGAGCGCGACCAAAGGTCTGCAGGTGAGGGAGCTGAGGAGGACCCCAGGCCTGGATGCTGCCGTCAACGAGGTGAGGAGGCTGAGGAGGCTGAGGCTGCGGCTGGGGACGAGGTGGCTGCGGCTGCGGCTCCGGACGTGGAGGCTGCGGTGGTCCCCACTGAAGCTTGCGTCCCTTGACAGTGTGAGTGGAGGCTGTGGTGGTTCCAATCGAAATGGCGATGACGGCCATTGTAGCGAGCAGTCGTGAGATGTTCATGGTGGAGATAAATTGGGCTCCGGGTGGTCGTTGGTTGCGAGCCGATGTGCTTGGTGGAGTGCAAAATGCAGAATGAGCAATATATCTGTGGTGAAACTCAAGTCAAGATAACGCTCGAACGCCAGCGCATTGAAGCACGCGACTGATCTGATTTTGCATGGCGAGTATGCGGACTCCCTTTCCTTGTCACAGACGCAGGCCATCGGATCGGGAAGTCGCGGGAAGATCCTTCTGGGTCAGCGCCGCTGAGACTGGAAACTGTACGCCAAGTGAGGAGCATAGACGATCCATCTTGGTGATCGATCCTGATACTGTAACCGAAGATCGGAAATGATCCGAGCGAGGATATTGACAGTGACTTTTGATTTCTGTGGGGCTTCCTCGCCGATCTGAGACTGTAGCATAGCAATGCTTTTGCAGCACAGCGTTGGGCGTCTCATCAAGTGTAGAGATCGAAGGCAGCGTTGACTTTAAAGTAGCAGTTCTGAAGTGTGCGTAGGACTAGTATTGTTCTTGTATCTCAAACAAATCGCAGGGGACAGCCGGTAACTCAGGCATTGCAGGCACGCGTTGGCTCACTCAGACAGGATGCTTCAGAGATACCGCGCGGACAGCCGTGCGGACTGCTGCTTCTATAATGGGTGTGCTCTATGTAAGCCACAAGATTCTTAGTTGACGGAAAATTGCTTCCTCGCACCACAGGGTTGCATCCCACTGTGTCAATACGGTCCACGTCTCCGGGTCAAAGACAGGAGACGTTGCCACAAGGGTGATGGAATCAGAATCAGGCATGAGATGGCTACACTTAAGCATGTGTTGTGATGCCTGCGTTGTTCAGTTCATGCAACCACTAGCGCAGATTTAAAAGCGGCATATTCTACAGTAGAGACTTCCAACTCGAAAAGTAAATGAGTATAAAACAAATATTTGCATTAACTATCCATTACGCTGGAACACTACTCCACGACCGTACCTGTTGGTCTCGGGACACACATCAAATGGTCAAGCTGTTTCTAGACTCATCAAGGCGGAGGCGTCTACTGGTGTTTACACTATCACCAACAAATTGATGCGGTTGCGGAGGGAACGGTTGAGGCTGGGGCTGGGGCGGAGGAGGAGGGCCCCACTGAGAGACTTGGTCAGCAGCAAGCTGGTGCGGGTGAGGAGGCTAGGGCTGCGGCTGAGGGGGCTGAGGGGGAGCCCATTGAGCGCTGACTGAGCCGGCAATGAGAGCCATACTGGCCAAGACACGAGCGATGTTCATGGCGATTGGTTGTTGTTGTTGTTGTGCTTGATAGAGCGCAAGTTGCAGAATGAGCTGAAGCATGGCAAGTCAGTCGAGCCGTTAGCTGCGTCGTGGTGATGCTGAGGCCTCACTGCACAAGCTGAAGATTTACTTGACCGATTGCAATTGAAGCGGACGCAGCCTTTCGTGCATGGCATATCATTCGCGCTACTCTGAGTTCGAAGGCTGATCGTGTGGCCGTCGTCGATCCGAGCGTCGTCAAAGTAGCCATCACTCCGGATCTCCACATAAACGGGGCGCTCCGAGATCTTTTTGATCCGATCCACTGTACAGTATGGAAGTCACGCGCTTTCCCGCCAACCTCGATAGCGCATTCTCTCTTGGCGACCTCCCATCACTCTCGGATGCTCGGCGTGTGGTGACCTGTCGCTGATGCGACTTCCGCAGCGCTATTTTAGTATTGCCCATTGTGCTATTTATTTAGCTAACGGTTGGGACTCTAGGAAAGAGCGATGAAATTGTCTCCCATGGATGGCCTTGTATGTGCTCATTGCCACTGGCAACGGATCCCCAGCTATCATGCACTGCCTCTCCTGTCGCCTCCAGCCATAACATTTGCGTTCCTGCTTATCGACCGCCGATCCCACTCTATGCACTGTCTTTCACTGTCCCTCTATGAACATGGCTTCATCTCATTCGACAGGAGCTACGCGCATCAATTCGTTCTGTACAGTACTGTAAATTACCTTCGGTATGTTACATTTCCATGTAAAATTCAATGGCAAATAACTTCGTCGATGAGCTCTTGCTTTTGGTTCACAAGCCGCCGCCGCCCTGAGAGCCAAGCTGGAATGAATCCGAATGCGACTGCGCCACGCCAGCTTTCGCTCACAAGTATCTGAACCACTCGAAAAGGTCCAATCCATATCACCAGGAGCTTATTGCCTCGGATTCGTTTGTCGACGCGAGACCAAAGAACATAATCTCCAATGTCGAAGTTGCATATTGATCCTATTGAGCGCGCCATCTCATACAGACGTTTTCTCTCCTTCTTGTCGACCACTATGGCGTGCATGGCTGACATACTGGTGCGCAATGATTCCAGAGCGGCCTTGATGTTGTTCAGATCCACAGGAACAACAGTCGGGGTTCGTCCTCTGGTATCGACCACACTATCCAAAGCAGAAGTTGCTGGGAGGCCTGTGTACAGCTCCAGAGGCGCACAATCACCAAGTGAGGCGACCGGTGTATGGTTCAAACTTGCCTGAACACCTGGCAGAAGAAAAACCCAATTGCGAGAATCAAACTTGAGCTCCAATACCATGACCCGCAATATTTGGAGAACATCGCGGTTTACTCGTTCAACGGTTCCATTAATCCAGGGCGCGTAGACAGGAACGAACGAGTGAACCACCTTGAGTCGTTGGGCAAGTGCTTCCATCACTTGGCACTTGAAATGCGATCCATTGTCAGAGATCCACATATGCCAATCTAAGATGGCTTCAACTGCAGTCACACTGGTGGGTGAATCCGCGCACACCAGCTCGCAGTAATGAGTCAGCTCGTCCTTGAGAACAAGAACATATTGCGATTTACCATAACTTAGGCTAAGATACAAATAATCCATGTGAAGGAACTCATTGCGTCTGGTTGCACTGCGATGCGTCCCCCACGGGCGCATAACTAGATGGCCACCCTTCACATGTTTGCACAAAAGACAAGCTCAGAGAAACCGTAGCACCAATGCACGCAGTCCTTCGACCCAGAATCGACGGCTCAAAAGCTCAACCATCACGTGATCTCCGCGATGACCTTGTGGCCCACAATGGGCTATGATAAGGATTCGTTGGACCAGTTCCTTGGCTTGAATGGGCAGCCAGAGCTTCGAATCCACATGAACCAATCCATCCTGTTCTACATGGCTTTCAGGCACTGGCTGCTTGTACTTTCTTTGAGCTTGGCGGATAGCTTCAAACGTTGGCCACACAAACTGGTCGTCTTGTAACGGCCGCAACTGTGAGACCTCAACGGATCCACTGCGTGTCACCACATGCTTTACAGACACCGGAGCGCTAGTTCCAGAAGGCCGAGCCCATCGTGAAATGATGTCAGCCCACAGATTATCTTCACCAGCGATGTGTTCGATCTGGTATCGACGTCCAACCAGCTTGAGAGCCCATCGCTGTAGCTTTCCTCGTACATGTTGCTGGACATCTTTGCTGGGGGCAAATATCTGAATCAGATTAGAATGATCACAGTAAATCCTGAAGCCCTCGGTTCAACAGATATTCAAGATCAGAAACCGCTCGAACAATTGGATAGCCTTCTTTCTCCACAACAGATCAATTCATTTCGGACTGCTTGAATGTACCACCGCGGCATACAATAAGCTCGTGATCTTGCTCGATGATGGGCTTCTCCTTGTTCCATTTCTGGACTTGAGTGAGCACAATCGCCCAGCCAACGGCAGATGCATCAGTGAACATACACAGCTCAGAGTCAGCCGTAGGGAAAACAGTTTGGACGATGTGCTCAGCAGCTTCAAAATTAATCCAAAGGAATTTTCACTGCTCCACGTAAGCACACATCCGCTAAGCTGGGTTGCGACGTCCACGCTCCCTCATAACTGCTTCCAAATTCTCATGCATAGGTTTAACCACTCTTGAGAAGTCCACCATGGAGTCCTGGAGCCAATTTGCAGCACACAGAAAATGCTGCAGGGCAGCGGCTGTCGGTGGAAATGGCATTCTTTGCAGTACGTCCAACCGCTTCGGGTCGTGTTCGACCCCTTCTCCATCGATAAGCTTGCCACACCATATGACGCGCTTGGCAAACAGCGTACATTTCTTGGCATTCAACTTCAAATTCTTTCTTGTAGCACACCAAAGAACCGACGAAGTTGTGTCAGAAAAGCTTGCGGGTTGTTCTCAAAAACCAGAACGTCATCATCCACACCAAAGCAGAACGAAACAGCATTTCTTTCAAACAAAGCTGCATCTGCATCTGGAAAAAACATTGCCGAGTCGCTTGCGCCTTGAGGAACCCTCATAGGTGTGTAGACTCCATCCTCAGTAACAAAACTGAACTGTTCTTGGCTGTCTTCATGAAGTGGCAATTGCCAGAAACATTTGAACAGGTCAAACTGAGCAAATCCGTAAGGACCACGAACGCTTTGAGTCACGGCCGCCAGGTTGGGGGTGGCGCCAGCAATCGGAATGGTCTGTCTATGGACTGGCCGATAATCAACGGTGATGCGAAATTCGTCAGAACCAGGTTTGCGCACGGGAAGAGCGGCGCAAGCCCAATGGCTGCCATTATTTCTCCGTATAAAACCATTTGACTCCAGCTCTTTGACGTACTTCTTCAGAAAGTCTCGCTGTCTCTCAGGATACTTCCGTGTGCCACATCTGTATGGCTTACAATCAGGCTTGAGCTGTACTTTCATAGGTTCCACTCTTGCAGGACCATAGTTTCCAATCAATCGAGAGTCGCCAAACATCAGTGAATTCCATAGAAATCTCACGCAATTCATCAACGTGATCACTATCGTAACCATTCTTCACAGCATCATCCACCATCTTCAAAACAGCAACTTCAATGGCTTTTTCATCAGGTGATGGACCGAAAGCCAACTCTTCTTCTTGTATCGAGACATCAACCACATCAGCTTGAGCCACCACGCCTACGGAGGCCAACTGCTCGAACATGCTCTCGATATCGATACCCATCGCCTTCATAGTGACACTGCCGAGTAAGAACTCGTCTTCCCTGCCCTCGAGTACGAGACATTCGACGTTTGCCAGATGAACTGGGCCTGCCGCAGTGTTGATCTGCAGGTTTAAGCTGACAGCCTCCTGACACTCGAGCAACCCGCCTCCAGCTGCCTGAGCGACAACAGAAGGCTCCAACGGGATCGGTTGAAGATCTGGATCTAACTCGCGCAGTTTTTCAAGCAGATCACGCCCCAGGATATTCCTTTCAGACCCAGTGTCTGGGCACAAAGGAACTTCAAGCACTCCATTTAGAAACACGTGCTGACGATGACTGGCTTGATCTGGTGCCGTGACACGCTACACGCGCTGCTGCCACTTCGCCTTCTTCTCTTTCATTTGATGCTGTGCATCTTCCTTCTGCTCGCTGGTGGCAGTAGGACAATCTTTGAGCCAATGGCTCCATTTGCAGATCCAACAACCATTTCTGGGTGGAGATCGCTGACCTTTCTTTGCTTCACTTGGTCGTGAGGAAGCAGAAGGCTTCTTCTTCGACCCAACAGAGTTGTTTAGAGTGGTTTTGATGTTGATGTTGAATTCCCGTGGTTTCTTGTGACCATCATGCTTGATCTCGTTGCTCATCAAATGGAAATGTTGCTGACGAGTTGCTCGCTCCACAAGCAAATCGTAGCGAAAAACATCATTCCATTTCGCTTCACGATGAGTCAGCGATACCAGCCGTTCGATATCAACTCGGAGCATCTCAGGCAAAACACTGCTGATCAGGATCTTGCACCTCATCTTCATACGCTGTTTGCCTTCTGCGTCAGTCGCAGGACCACGACCAAGCATCGCTGTGAGGCCATGTTCCTCAATCAACGTTTCAAATCGCATGAAATAGCTGGCAATCCTTGCGTCAATGTCGATCTCACGCAGGTCCATCGTAAGGACCTGAGCAAACAAGTTGCCCACATCAGGAACATGATCATTCATAATGCCTCCTTCTTGATCTCTTTTATCAAAACTTCGTCAGTGACCTGGAATACATCCTTCTTGAGGACGTAGTGAGCCAAATGCTCCAGAACTCGTGGCTCGATAGAGGACTTGACGCTGACTATCACGTTCCCTTTGACTTCGCCCGTGACAGCACAGCGCTCATCGATCTTGTCCTCGTATTGTTTTCGGTCTCGAATGAACTTGACCAAAGCGGTTTGACTAGTGCAGCAATGACGATCACGCGTTCACAAACTGCTGGACGATAAATGTGATGGAAGAGCAACATAGCATGCCCAAACGAAGATTCACGCTCGTGCTTCGTCATTGAACCATGTTGCAAGGGGCGCGTCGGATGAGATGGATCGCAAAACGTTATGCGCATCACTACCATATACAGAAGCCAATCCAACAGCAGAACAATGCCACTGCACTAATGACCGTAAATCATCAGCCTGGAGCTGATAGTGCAGTCACCGTTCCACTGAGATCTATGGCTCCTTCGCGGACCAGACGATGACCATACATCACATGTGCTTCCTGATGTCGGCGGCGGCTGGTGATGACAAGAGGAGCTAGCTTCATAAGCTCATTGACCTGACGTTCTTAGAAACCCACGCGGTCAACGGCTTTAGCTGGTGCTTATGAACGCCGTGGGTTTTAAGGAAGTGATCGCTTGCCTCTCGCAATACATCAACGGCGCTGAGCCGAACGACAGTCTGGATGACATCTCGGATAATCCGCGTTCTCATGAAGAACTGCTCTCCTGATCCAGTTTGATTCTATTTGTATGCCTCACATCCACACAATTGAGCGCAGAGCTGGGACCACAACCGCACATGCCGGATTGCTCAAACAGGGAGTTCCAGCTGTGCACACCTCGAAAAACCGGCGCCACTCCACTTGACCGCCTTTGTCTTGAGCAGCGCGAACGATTTATCCTGCTCACAGTCGCTTCTAGACGTTTGGTGGATCCGTTCTGTTGGCACCAATTTTGGGTATGAAACAGTGTGGAAGCAGATAAGGAACTCATCGCAAGCTCCCTTATGTCAATGTGGTGGGAAACATCATGAAGATGCAAAACAAGCACGTCTAAATTGGGAGGAGCAATTTATCGGTAACTTTCACCGTTGTTCAGTTCGGAATGTAATTTAAAGTTGCGGAACCACTCTCAAGTTGCTGTAACGTCGCCCAAGGATTCACTGCCAAATTGCTGCCTCATTCCAACTGCAATAAGGATCAGGAAAGATCCGGATGCGAGCTTCTCGTGGACTCTGATTCGACCTTGCAGTGGAGACAAGAGAAAAACAACTTTCGCGAAGGCAGGCAGACTTGGGTTCGCCTTATCAGGTCGACAGTACATATACGTCCTACAGATCCTGTCGGGGGATGCGACAGATAGCAAATGCACGTCAGTCGGGCACACCGAACGAGCTTTAGAGTGGGTGTCACACTGAAATGGTTCTCAGCCACAGGTTTGGATACCGGTATCGTCCCACGTCCTGTCACATGGAAGCTCAAGCCTTTCAAGGACGAGGCCACAAGGCGCGACTGGAGCAGCTGCTATGCGTATCCACTGAACCACAAATGAAACTTGGGAATCTAGTGGACGTGACGTTCGCAATATTCAAATGACGGGGTCATCGCGTTTTGCTTTGCGAAGTAGCAACCGTATTCAATCCAATGAATGAAATGCAAACATACGATCAGCAACAAACATTCCATCGTTTTCCCAAGTGCATACGCATCATAGACATCTCAGTGCGCCATTCGCCTTCCCATCCAGTTATCAGTTCTTCCTGCAGACAAGAGATCCCTCCGAAAGGCGGCCAGTATACACTTAACGCTGGCTTCCCAGTGATCTCAGGAACAGCTTCAAAGCTCATCAGCACATACAGTACGCTGATCACATGATTGCGCACAGTGGGCAGTGCAATCGCTATCAACACAGTGGGCTGATGGGCAAGATCCAGTCCTGTCTATGCGCAACCTGAGTTCTGGGTCGGAGCAAACCGAACTGAGAGTGGGCCGACAAGATCTGAGAGCGATCTTCCCAACTTGTTGTGGGAAAGGTGCCACTTTGAGGACGTCCGAAGCGGCGCGAGCCACACGATCAGCTCTCGAAATCAGAGCGACCGAGATATGTCATGCACGAAGAGGCACGCTGCCTCTGTTGGTCAAGATCCGGATGATCAAGTCTCCTAGTGAAACGGAGACTTAGGAGAGGTTCCTTGAAAGCTCTCGCTTCAACCAAGATCCTCTTGCTCATTCTGCCACTTGCGCTCCACCAAGCACAACAACAACAACATACAATCACCATGAACATCGCTCGTGTCTTGGCCAGTATGGCTCTCATTGCCGGCTCAGTCAGCGCTCAATGGGCTCCCCCTCAGCCTCCTCAGCCGCAGCCGCCCCAGCCGCAACCTCCTCAGCCGCAGCCCCAGCCTCCTCACCCGCACCAGTTTGCTGCTGACCAAGTCTCTCAGTGGGGCCCTCCTCCTCCGCCCCAGCCCCAGCCTCAACCGCCGCAGCCTCAACCGTTCCCTCCGCAACCGCATCAATTTGTTGACGACAGTGTATCGCAGTGGGGTCCTCCTCAGCCTCAACCTCCCCAGCCGCAGCCGCAGCCATTCCCACCTCAGCCTCCTCAGCCTCACCAGTTTGCCGCTGGACCTCAACCTCAGCCGAAGCCTCAGCCTGCGCCGCAGCCTCAGCCGACGCCCAAGCCTCAGCCTCCTCATCCCCACCAGTTTGTTGGTGACAGTGTTTCGCAATGGAGCCCCCCTCAACCTCAGCCGCCCCAACCTCAGCCGCAGCCTATCCCACCTCAGCCGCAGCCTCAGCCACCTCAGCCTCACCAGTTTGTTGCTGACCAAATGTCCCAGTGGGGCCCTCCTCAGCCGCAACCTCCCCAGCCGCAGCCGTTCCCTCCTCAGCCGCAGCCTCAGCCACCTCAACCTCACCAGTTTGCGGCTGGACCTGAACCTCAGCCAAAGCCTCAGCCTGCGCCACAGCCCCAGCCGACGCCGAAGCCGCAGCCTCCTCACCCTCATCAGTTTGCCGCTGACAGTGTTTCCCAGTGGGGTCCTCCGCAGCCTCAGCCGCAGCCGTTCCCACCTCAGCCTCAGCCGCAACCGCAGCCGCAAACGCAGCCTCACCAGTTCGTTGGTGACAGTGTTTCTCAGTGGGGCCCTCCTCAGCCGGAGCCCCAGCCGTTTCCACCTCAGCCGCAACCTCAGCCTCAGCCACCTCATGGCCGTTTCCTTCGCCACAACTAGGTTGCCGCTCAGTCAGGTTGCACTGAGTGATCAAGCGCACACGTCGACATCCCAGCCGAGGTTTTCTGGAGCCCATGCAGTATCGTGAAGTAGCGTATCTGAAGCCAAGACGGCTCTGCCTAAGGTCATAAATGTATTTCTTTTCAAATTTCGCCCTGTCTTTGAAAATTGCGGTTGGATATCAAGTTGAAGAGCAATGATTTGTAGGGTTAGGTCCTGCGAAATGATTTCGGTCAATAGGAAACGTACTTGCACGCTTTCTGCTTTCGGCTGTTTGTCTATCACACTATAATCAGTTGAAGAGCTCGATCCTTGAAGAACTCGCGCCTTTTTGAAGATAGCTAGAGATTTATATGCAGCCAGCTCCACGGATGGAGAACGCCCGCACACGCACTTGGGCTTCTGTGGTGGGCCTTGATGTGTCAAAGACATGGAGCAACTTTGAAGCGTGAATTCACCAAATCGGAAGAAGCTTTACTTACACGTGTAGCACTGGGGGAAACGTGTGGCTGAAAGGCATGGTAGAGAATAGCGTGGCTGACAGAGAGCACACTGATTGGCTTGCGTTGTACTGTGACGCGACCACTCTCTACATGTCGTTGCTGGTGAATGGAATCTATCGGACAATCAACACTCACCCTGAAGCGTGCGCTCAACGTACACTTCTATCTGGGATCTGGGCCAGTTTTGATTCTGTGCGCGCCAAATTGGTCGTCAACCACGTGACGGCGTTTACTGTACACTGCGAGTGGGACGGTGGTACTGCTGCAGTGCCTCCTGATCCTCAGTATAGGCTCAGAGCTTCCCGCAAACGAAAGAGTTTCCTGCTATTAGTCTTGACTCCTTTATCTTCAAGCAACCTGATGAATGCCAGCCAAGTCTTCTGAAGAATCTAACAGCAAAAACAGTGAGGAGATCGAAGGCTTCGTGGTAGAACCTGCCATGACGGCTATTGTACTTTGTGAGTCTTCATTTGAGATCAGAGGCTGTCAAAGCGAGAAGGACAAGCACCGTTAAAGTAGGCAGTACAACACAGTAGAATACATTACGTGACCGTGGCGCTAGCTGTGAGAAGAGTGGCACACCTACGTGACGAGCAAGGAGATGCACACGATGGGAAGGATCGACCGGATACCTGTGTGAAAGACGGAGCGTATCTTGACTGAATCATATCGTACAGCTTGGATCGGATTTCGCATCTGTAAAGTCCAGACTATTGAAACCTCTGTGCACTTGAAGCGAGGGATTCAGAGACCGGTCATCTGATTTCGAGCGGCTGAGAAGCTCTGCTTTCTGGATCGGTGACGTCCAAGTCAATCAGAGCCACAGGAATGGATCTGAGCAATCAGCACGCGATATCGCAGCACAATCTTCAGCCTGACAGACCGCTTCGGGATCTTGTAGATGGTGAAGAGGATATTCCAAGGACACCTGAGGTCCTCTCTTGAGAGCATGAATGGCAGTCACTCAGTTTGAACGATCAGCTTGAGGTCATTCTGCAACTTGCGCTCAATCAAGCACTTCGGTTTCCAGCCTTCAACTGCACCATGAACATCACCCGTCTCTTGGCCACCATGGCCGTTATCGCCGTCTCGGTTGGTTCCGTCACGGCTCAATGGGGACCTCCGCAGCCGCAGCCGTTCCCTACGCAGCCTCCTCAGCCGCAACCGCCTCGCCCCCAGCCGCAGCCTCAGCCTCCTCAACCGCAGCCGCAACCTCAGCCGCAGCCGCACAACTACGTTGCTGAAGATGTTTCTCAATGGGGACCTCCGCAGCCACAGCCGTTCCCGACGCAGCCTCCTCAGCCGCAGCCGCCTCGCCCCCAGCCGCAGCCTCAGCCTCCCCA
>JAADXR010000072.1:0-90012 GCA_023337935.1 Elongisporangium anandrum
CATTCTGCTGCTGTAGATCTCGGACTTTGGCATCTCCCGCGATCTGGAGAGCACACTGGCCAAAGCCACGACGTTCACAGGCACTCTGCTCTACATGGCACCGGAGAGGATCAGCGGCGACATGTACTCGTACCCGTCGGACATTTGGTCCTTTGAGCTGGCTGTCATGGCCTACGCCATCGGAAAACTCCCCGTCCCGAGCAAAGAGGGCTACTGGGCCGTTGTGCACGCCGTGTAGGAGCAGCCGTCGCCTCGTCTTGCGGACTATGGCGACAGGTTCTCGCCTGCGCTCTGTGACTTCATCGACCAGTGTCTGCAGAAGAACCCGGTGCTGATACCGTCGGCCTCGATGCTGCTGGAGCACGCATTCATCAAGGAGAACTATGTTGGCGGACAACAGCAATGGCCCAAGCGCAGCGGCACGTACGCAGAAGATTCTGGTCGAGCTCAAGCAGATCGCGACGCAAGTGCGCGTGTGGTGCGACCAGTGCCCAGCTTCTCCTTCGTCTATCGATACTGCACACTCAGCAAAAAACAATCACATTGCTTTCTGTCCGTTCTTATCTTCCATCTACCTTATACGTCTTTGCTATATATCTTCACTTCTCTCCACTAAGCACTACCAGACCACATCTTTGTCCTTCATATAGTTATCAATCTACCTATCCATCGTTGAATTCAGTTTGAACTGATGTTCAGAATTATATTCAGCTTGACGTAATTACGTCTTTTCTTTTTACAAGGGATATACAGGCAAATCGTTTCAATAGTGCGCTGTCTCTCAAGAGATGTATCTACTTATGACATGGTAAATACGGTATGATCATGAATAGTTAGAAATAGAAATAGATTTGAAATCCACAGCTCTCGGCGTTTGCGCTTTTTTGTCCAATCAGATCATTAATCTATAATCGGTCCATTCTCCGAACGGAAACGATGGCAGCAACGAAAGGAAAATGGCGCGAGAAAGTGGCGAAGGCGGGATAGTGCAACAGCCCCCAAGAAAGAAACAAAGAAGATGTGAGAAGAAGAAGAATTCCGACGCCAAAGACTCGCATTGTGACGCGACCTGGGATGAGTCGGTGCAGCGAATGGAGGTTGGCGACATCAATGATCCCGGCATTGCGATCGGCTGGGCAGACGATGCGACATTGAATGCTTGTCTGGGAGTTGCTGGTGCTCCTATCCCACAGGGAGCAAATGCTGCTGCGTCTGGTGTTGCATTGCGAGCCTGGTTTTCAGGTCTGGTCGTTGCGGTCAATGCCGATTC
Source organism: Elongisporangium anandrum (assembly GCA_023337935.1). Lineage (NCBI taxonomy): Eukaryota > Oomycota > Peronosporomycetes > Pythiales > Pythiaceae > Elongisporangium > Elongisporangium anandrum. Next base: position 1,271 of record JAADXR010000072.1, read on the forward strand.
CCCCGTGATGTTGGCAGGAGGAATTCCATCATCGGAGTTCTTCGACCATTTATCGATTGCCGAATATGGAGTCATCACGCAGGCACTGCATGCGGTTCCGATCATGCTGGTGTGGGGACCTGCTCTGAATGCTGCTGGTCTCAGTACTGGGAGATTCTACATGGTGACGGATGCTGGAAGAGGCAGGAACCATGCAATGCAGCAGAGTTTTGTGCCGTTCTTGTAATGATGATTCAGACGTGGAGAACGATGGAGCATGGAGGCGCAAGTAGAGAAGGATTGATGTTTTTTGTGGCGATTTTTGCTTCGCGATACGAGTTTAAAGCGCACAGTCACTTCAGGTCGTCGTTAGCATTTGCTTTTTTTTTACCTAATAATAAAACAATTGCATGTGAATCAGCGAGCCATCCTCCAATTCAGAAACCGCTCGCCGTACCCCTAAATAGGGGTCTAGAGTACCCCTAGATACCCTCAGAGACAGCGGTAGTCCACTCTGACCGGGTTGACACATCAGGTTTTTAATTCGGGCGGTGCAACCAAGGTTTTTTCATTGAAAAGCGAGGTTAATAGACAGAAACTTTGGAAAAACCTCGATCGAGCGCGAGAGAGAGAGAGCGAGCGAGAAAGCGACCGGCGATCGTAGTATCACCACACCGCAAAAGGGCGGAGACGCTCGCTGCAGGACGCGCTGCCATGGCCACGTTGGCCCACATGACCTCCTCGGCCGGTACGTGGCGTGTTTTCCCCCCTGCGCCGGCGCCAGGATGCCTGTCGCATTAAGCAGCAGCAGCAAGGGAAACGGAGGAGGGGAGAGATTCCCTCTCTCGCGAGATGGATCGCTGATCGTATTTGATTCATTTCCAGGCTCCATGGAGAGCGGGTCGGCAGAGCGCAACAGCCGCAAGCCGTCGCCGGCCGATTTCATGTTTGGCACGACGCTCGGAGAAGGAGCATACGCTCGGGTATGTCTGGCAGACCTGTGCTGTCTCTCTGTATCTTGATTTCTGTATTGGGAGGAGCTCTTAGGGGATTGAATCAAGAGCTACACGTTGACGAAGGAATGAATGCGGTGTGATTAGGTCGTACACGCGCGCATGAAGGACACGGGTGTGGAGTACGCCGTGAAGATCATGGAAAAGCGCTTTATCCGCAAGGAGAAGAAGGTCAAGTTCGTCATGATGGAGCGCAAGGTGTTCTCCAAGGTCACGCATGACCGCATTGTCAAGCTCTTCTTCACGTTTCAGGTATGAATGCCTGCTTTCGCTCGGTCGCCGGCTCGTGGGGCGTGACATGTGGCACCACCATGCGCAAGTCTGTACCCAGTGACAAGTTGGCTCACTGGCGTTTGCTGTGTGTAACGTTGACCATTCCATAGGACAACAACTACTTGTACATGGTCATGGAGCTGTGCCGCGGAGGAGAACTGCTGGACGTCATTACGTGCGTCATCAGTACTTTCAATTGGCGTGGGGCCATGAGATGCTTACCATCTTCTCATGCTGCTCCTTTAGGAAAAACCAGAAGGCGAGTTCGGCTGCTGGCATGAAGGACCAAGCTTGCTCCATGGAGATCACCAAGTTCTACATCGCTGAAGTCGTCGTGGCGTTGGAATACCTTCATAACAACGTGCGTTTTGCATGCAAAGTGGACCTAGTCGATTCGTTGGAGTGCTGACCTGTTTCTATCCGATTCTATAGGGCGTTATCCATCGCGATTTGAAGCCTGAAAACATTCTACTCAGGTAAACAGCAAGTAGAAGGGTTAATAACGCTGGTATTATCGGACGGCTGACCTGTGTCCGCTTTGTAGTGAGGATGGCCACATCAAGATTACGGATTTCGGTACTGCCAAGGATGAAACGGAGGAGAACCGCCACAATACGTTCTGTGGTACGGCTGAGTTTGTGTCGCCGGAAGTTTTGCGTGATCAAGAAGCATCTCGTGGATGTGATATCTGGGCTGTGGCCTGCATGGTCTTCCAAATGCTGGTCGGCCGACCCATGTTCCGCGCTGAGAACGAGTATCTCACGTTCCAGCAGATTTTGAACCACCCGGCTGAGGATTTTGCCTACCCAGACACAGTTCCGGCCGTCGCGCGTGATTTCATTGACCGTATTTTGCTTCAGAACCCTAAAGACCGACTCGGAGCCGGTACTGACGAAGAAGGCAATGGCTACATTGCCTTGAAGAGCCATCCGTTATTTGATGGTATTAACTGGGAGACGCTGGAATCTCAGCATGCCCCATACATCCCTCCAGTGGGTAGTTTGCCTCCAACTGACAATGTAAGTAGCCACCTGCAGTGTCCAATAATGACTAGATTGGTGGTTAACCTGGTTTGATGTAGGATGGCGCGACGGAAGACTGGTTGTTTGCCGGTGTGGCCACTGAACTCCAAGTCTCTTCTGGTTTGGGCTTGGCCTTTGAACCTGTGCCACAGTAAGTTTATCTGATCTCCCATCGATCATCAAATGTTGCTGAAATTGACTGGACGCTTGTTCTTGTAGAGCGAGCTCGCCCGTCAACGTGGTCGAAGTTGCGCGACAGAAGGCAGCTGTGCCACCTCCACTCGCACGAACAAGCTCCTTATGGTTCGTCTGTTGTCTTAATTGCTTCAGCCGAAACAAATCTCAGAAAAACTGATTCAATTGCATTTACTTGTGTTAGGAACCGATTTTTGCTGGATGATGAACTGATTAAAATGGGAAGTCTCATCAGCAAGCGAAAGGGCCTGTTCTCGAAAAAGCGCCAGGTTTGCATCTTGAAGCTGAGCTGAGCTGTGTAGATACCTCTCTGACGTCAATGTGCTCTTTCTTCAGTTGATCTTGACGTCGACGCCACGACTGATTTACATTGACCCCATTAGGATGCGACAAAAGGGTACGCCTTGCTTTGTCTCATTGTTAAGTGCCTCATGCAGAAAATCACATGCTTTGCTATGATATTGTAGGAGAGATTCCGTGGTCGGAGAACCTGTACGTTCAATCGAAGAGCAGCACTGCATTCGATATTGTCACGGTGCGTCGTCGCGCTCATGAATTCTGATGTAGCTTTATCTGAACTGACTTCGTTTTTGTGATATGCTCCGTCAGCCAAACCGAGTGTACCACCTCAACGATCTCGTCAACGGGTCAAAGAAGTGGATCGACGCTATTAACGCAGCGCTCGTGCAGCGGATGTAACTGTGTTTTAGTAGAAATTTGTGCAGTGCGTCAGCTTTAAACCCAATGAACAAGCTCACACACACGACACTTCAGCATGTCACCATTGTTTTCCAGTTGCTTACGGTCCAACTCACTTGTAGCTATGTACAGTAGTAGATCATAATCTATTGCAGGCCAACAGCAAAACCAATAACAAAAAAACTAGCTAAACAATCGGAAATAAAAAATTGAATATTGTTTGCTGCCGCAACGAGGATGGCCGTTGGGATTTGGATTGGATTAACTTAGCGTCAACTAGATGAGCTGAGTCCTATCGCTTATTCCTCATCGTCTTCGGCGTCGTTACCAGCATCGTGGATGTTGAAGTAACGCAGCTCGTAGGTCTGCTTGTCCGAGGCAATGACGTGCAGGTAGTCACGCAGCTGCTGCTTCTTCAGGTACTTCTTGGTCAGGTACTTGAGGTAACGCTTCGAGAACGGAGCGACGGCGGCGACCTGGAGCTTGGTCTTTTCGCGGGTGATCTTGACGATATCGCCAAGCACACCGACCTTGCCACCGACCTTGATGCGGTCGTGGAGGAACTTCTCGAACGAGGCGACGTCAAGGACGTGGTCATCGACCGGGATGGTGCAGTCAATGGTGAACTTGAGCACCTGCTTCTTAGCGACCTTCTTTCCCTTGGTCTATAGCGGAGAGGAAAACGCGAGTAATGTCAGCAAACAGCAGACGACAGTCAGACTGTGCTGTCCGCATCGCTTCCTAAAGACGATCCCATTGCCGACACTTGCTTGTAATAAGCGCATGCGGATTGCTGTTGACTGCAGTGCGAGTCTCTCACATCTCTACCCGGATTCAAAACAGAGAAGGAGGCTCTGCCAATCCTAATCATCCAATACTATGCGTGACACTCTCCCCACGAGGGGAGAAGGCATCCACAGAGAAGGGAACTCTGTTTGCCCGAGCAGAGAAGGGTAAACCTCTGCAGCTTAGCAACTCATAATGGTCGAACCGAGAGCGAAGGAAGCGAGAGCCATTGATCGGACTCTGCTCCCTTGCTCTCTGGCTCGTATCTCTTCTGGTAGGAGACGATACAGACTCACACATGAACAGAATCACGCAGCACTTACGACGACTGGAGCCATTGCGATTAGTTGCAGCAAAAATACTTGTAATGCGCTTCCGCAGGCTCCAAGCCCTCAGCCCAAGCAAGCCGACCAGCCAAGCCCCTGAACCATTCATTTCGCATGGTACCCTACGCCTACCCCTTTAGTTTCGATGATTGGCTGAAAACCTGTATTTCAGCTCTTATAGCGAATTATGGCTCTTATAGAGAGTGAAAAGCTATTGGTTGGTGGTCACGAACGAACGGCGTAAGAGTAATGAAGCGCGCGGCTGGACGTCCATCTTGTATCTGGTCGATTCCTTAAAAGTGATTCAAGGTACGCACCCGTCATGGCCTTTGCAATGGCTCTGTGGCTTTAGCTGACCCGACCCATCCATGGCTTGTATAGATGCGTTACATTGCTGCTTACCTCCTCGCTGTCCTCGGTGGCAATGAAGCCCCTTCGGCCGCCGACATCAAGAAGATCCTGTCGTCGGTCGCCGTCGAAGTCGATGAGGCCCGCCTGAGCAAGGTCATCGCTGAGCTCGAGGGCAAGAACGTTGACGAGATCATCGCCAGCGGCTCCAAGAAGCTCGCCAAGTTCGGCGGTGCTGCCCCCGCTGCTGCTGCCGCCGGCGGTGCCGCTGCCGGCGCTGCCGACGCTGCCCCCAAGGTGGAGGAGAAGGAAGAGGAAGAAGAGGCCGACCTTGGTGGCGGCATGGACATGTTCGGCGGTGGCTCGGACTACTAAGCTATGCCTGCCGCTATTGATCACTGATCGATCTGTTGTGCTGCGACTGGTATGCACCAACGCGGCATAATGTCCATCAATGTAACCAATCTGACATATTCGCGTCACTTTTTCTCATCATTTCTTCAGTGCTTATTTGCTTTCGATCTCTACTGCAAACAGCAGCCGCGGTTCTTGGTGCGGATGTCGGGGCTCTTGACGTCCGGGTCGTGCTGCTCATGGTTGATGATCTGCGCCTTGAGTACGGGCGCCTCGTTCTCGAGGTCGGTCTTGGAGAGCACGACGCCCGCGAGGTCGGCTGCGATATGCCGGAAGCTGGCGTTCACCTGGTCGCCCACCTTGGCCGAGACGAAGAAGCTTCTGAGGTCGTTCTCCTCGGCAAACTGCTTGTGCTTAGCCACCTTGACAGCGCGCAAGTGGTTCAGGTCGCCTGGGTAAATTGGACACACCGCTCATGTCAATCACTCGTGCTAGACGCTCTCAATCCAAAGTCACTTACTCTTGTTGCCCATGAGCCCCACGTACGGCATGCGGTCCGAGTCGAAGGTGCGCCGCACGAGTCGGTACCAGTCCTCGAGGTTCTGGAAGCTCTCGTAGTTGGTGATGTCGTACACGAGCAGCACGGCCTGTGGCGGCAGTATAGGCATCAGTCACTCGCTTAAAAGAGCCACGCAGCCATGGAACAGCAGCCTACATGAGCGCCAAATATGTAGTTCTTGAGCATCTTGCCACCGATGCTCTGGCCTCCGATGTCCCAGATCTGCAGCGTCACCTGCGTGTCTCCTGGCGCCATGAGACCAATGTGAGAGCATGAGCAGCAGCAGTCTGCATGAGACAGCAGCCTACCTGGCAGCGCTAGCCGCTTCAGGAAGAAGTCGAGGCCGATGGTCTGTTTGTACTGGTTGGAGAACGTGTCCTCCGTGTGCCGCATCGCGATGGACGTCTTGCCCACGGCGCCATCGCCCAGGATGATCACCTGCAGGCAGCCAGTCCACGAGTCAATGAGCAATCAGAGCGCCTAGATGATGCATGGGTCCCTCTATGGAGCAAGGCCTGCCTTGTACTGCAGCTGCTGAGGCTCATGCTCGCTGTCCGTTTCCTTCGACATGTCGGACGTCTCGCAATGGATTGCAAGTGTCGCTTCGCATGACGGAGATCGAACTTAACGAGATACCACTAAGTGCGGTCTGGCCAGCTCAAGAATGGCTTCACTGAGACCATGGCTGTCGCTCGCGCTGGCGCTGCTCCTGGGCGCCTTGAGCGGCTGCTGCCGTGGGGTTTCGATGCAGTCGGCCGCCAAGATGAAGCGCAGCAGCCCCGTGGTGGCGGTCGAGATCGATGGCGTCGCACGCAACCTCATTCTCACCACAGGTATCAGCGCATCTGATATCCATTGATACGACTGGGAGACCGCTGAGGCTCTTTCATGCAGACATCGACGGCATTCTCCTCTGCTCCGATCTGTCAGACAAGGCTGGCACGTCTCCGAACATGGAGTTTGGTAGGCATCGTCTTCTGTAGCTCTTGCCTCCGATAGTTGACGGAGGAAATGAATGCTAGACTATGCGCGGCGACTGCTGCGCTTGCAGCTCCAGAGCGTATCGCAGGAGCTCCATACCTCCGATGTCAGCATTCCAGCATTGGGCTACTCTGGCTCCATGATGATCGGCGTGTTCAAGCTCAAGAAGCAATGGCTCAGCCCCGCGACCGTCGAGTATTTTCTCAAGTGAGTGGGTCTTCCGCGGCAGAAATTGACCTGTCTGGCTGATCAGTCTGCTGCTGTAGGAACTCAAAGGCAACGGGGTTTATGGGCGCCGGCTTTGCCTACCGCCCAGCGAGTTCTCCGCTGTGGAAAATGCTGGGCGAGTCCTCGCAGTACTCGTACCAGGGCATGACCAACACCACGACCAAGACAGCGCGGATATCCGTGGAAAACACCAACAAAGACAGTGAGGATGCCGTGGACGGAGAAGGCGACGTCATCAACAGCGCTGTAGACGAGCAGAGCTTCCTGTGGAGCGAACCGCTCGCATCGGTCGACCAGCAGGACGAGATCGGGAATAACCAGGGGCTGTCATTCGCAAGTACGATCCATCTGCTTTGTTTCTCTTGGCTATCGGGCTGATTGGTGTTGCTCCCTTGTATCTCAGTCCACGAGATGTTCTTTCGCTGCGCTTCGTCCTCATCGCATCGAGTCTCTCCTTGGGGTCAGCCCGAATCTTCCACGCGCATCGCGATCTTTGGCGAGTTCTCGTCCAACTGGGATGTCTCGGTGGATTTCAACACGCCCTGCCTCGTTCTTCCTCAAGAATTCTACGAATCAGTAAGCACCCTCGCTCTCTCTCTTTGGCGCGTCTTGCAATGGTTTCATGTTGCATCTCCGTGCTAGCTGGCAGGCTGGCTCGGACTCTCCTACAACGATGAGCTCAAACTCTCCGAAATGCCCATCAACACGTCGCTCCCCGTGCTCTCGTTCTCGCTTTCGTATCGTGGCACGGAACTTAACATCCCGCTGCAAAAGCTCGTTCTCGCGGAGCTGCAGATCAATGCAACGGGAACCGCACGCGTCTGCATCCAGCGCTCTGGATCAATCGTTCAGAACGGCGCCTCGATCTTCTATCCGTTGGATCAAGACGCTGGATCGGTGCAGCGGTATCGCGTGCATACGTCCACGAGTCTGCCTCTGTTTAACATGTTCCAGGCCCCGATAGTCTTTGGCAGTATGGTGCTGGACACGCTGGAGCAGATCGTGTTCGATGGCAATAGCAAGGAAACTGGACTGCGCGCCGACTTAGACACCGACGAAAACGAACTCCCAGCCAACTTCTCCGCGAAATGCCGCCCCGCGCTTATTTGTACAGGACAGCAAGAGTTTGTTTCGCGGACGAACGGCTGTCAAGGTACGCGATTCTCTCTCTATTTGCCTCTTTTTGTAAGGCAAAGACTGACGGAATTTCGGTTCGTCACAGATCCAGATTGCTCGCTGTATTATTTCCACCGCTTGGATGAGGCCACGAAACGCTGTGTTGTCGTAAGACCTCTCCTCTCTCTACGCTACTCTCGTAGTCTTTCTCTCTGCTTTCTAATGCGTTTAATTTGTTGTTTTTTCTTGGTGTACAAATGCGCAGGAATCGGAATGGGTCGTCACACTCTTCAGCACCATCGGTCTGTTGCTGCTTGCGGAGTCGGCATTCAGCATGACCATCCGCCGACTTGTTACGCAAGCAGTAGCGAGAGCCTCGTAGCTCTTCTCCTTCCGCCTACTAACTTCAAAAATGAAACTCTAACTCTTGCCGAGACTGAAGCCTGGTCGACCAATAGCCACTTGCGTTTTCTTGAGTGCAACAATCTTGGTCTCCTTGCTGTGGGCTGGCGCTGGTCGTTTTTTGGATGCATTCGCTCCATTCTCTGCCTTCTCTACCGTTGCCGACTGCGTGTGAGTGCTTTCGCCCTGTTCACTGAGCTGCCACTGAACATGAATGCTGCTGTTCTGCTTCATGAGCTCACGAACAGCGATTGTGGCGTCTGATCCGTAGTCCAACCGGAAATGGAGTACCAATGCACGCTGCGCCTTGGGCACGCTGCCATCTTCCTTGGCCACCGGCTCGGGCTCTGCTGGTACGCTCTCGCGGTTCTGTAAGACATCCGCGTCGTTCAGGAGCAGAGGGTGGGTCGCGTCGTAGTAGCGCTTCACTTCGTGAGCCACGTGCGTCGGTTTTCTAATCACGTGGCGGTAAGTGCCGCTCAGCTCGTACTGATGCGCCGGCGTTCCAAGACCGAGCCACGAGGCAAGATCCACACCGTCAGTCTTGAGAAGCTTCTGGTACTCCTCGCCGATTTCGTTCGACGGATACACGATCGAATGACCGGGAAGCGGCAGCACGACGTCCACAATCGAGTACTCGGCCTTGTTTTCTTCCGTGACGACGACCAGGTTAGCAGCGTTCGTTCGCAGCGCAGGAGCTCCAGCGGTACGCTGCATCACCAGATCTCCGATCGCAACTTCATCAGACGAGAGCGAAGTGATGCGGAGGCTCGCCATTTGGTTCCACACGTAGTTCTGGTAGGACTCGACGTACGCGACGCGCAGATGCACAGGCACATTTCGGAAGGCCAGTTCATTGGCGTCAATGCCGTTCTGCAAGAGTCCTTCCAGCACTGCGCGCTCGGGCACGAGGAAAGGAGGGAACATGCGCAGTGCGGCAGCCACATCCTTGTGCTGGCGGAAATGTTCACGCGCCTGGCGCACTTTGCTCGCCTCGCCTTCTTGTGGCCGCAGCAGCAACCGCACGGCAAGCGTGAAGTCCTTACGCAGAATCGCGCGGCCGATGACGTGGTAGGGCGTTGAGCTGCTTCCAAAACGCTGCAGCCCCACGAAATTGATGAATCCTCGCGCAGCCCACTGCTGCACGGCTGTGCTGATGGCCGTCTCGGACAGCTCGTCTTCTGCCGGCAGACTGCGGATGACCATGGAGAACACGTTGCCCAGACAGTCTCCTGGTGTGAGCTTGGCGTGCACGTATTTCAGGTTGCCAATCAAGTACTGGTTGTCGTCCAGACTCTTGTTGGGGTGCACGCGCATCACGTTCTGCGCCCGCTCCTTGGGGACGCGATAGGCCGTGACCAACTGCGTCGTGACGCCGCGCTTGTCCTTGGCGTCGGCGTGCGAGAAGATGGATGAGTTCATCTTGAGCATCGACCCGATCTGGTTGATGACCGCCATGATGTCCTTGTTGCGCTTGTAGACCACGAACTGGAGATAATCCGCTGCACAAGCAAAGAGAACAGTCAGTCATTTTCGGCCCAAGTCGCGGTTGGAAATGCAATACATACGTCGATCTGTGGGCCAGTCGCGTCGGTCGCCCTTCTTCGGACCAGGCAGCACGCGTCGAATGCGGATGACCTGCGTGTTGTCCTCGGCCGTGATGGTGTCGGCCACAATCAGCGTCTTGCCGTACGTGCGCATGGACTCATGCAACACGACGCGGTCGGATTTCTCCTGCAAGCCGCCAATGTAGAACACCATTTCTTCCTCTTGCTCGGTCGTGCTCGAAGCGCTGTAGGCAGTGGTCGTCGTGCTTGCCGCGTTAGCCGAGCGCTTGGCACTGGCGTCCGCCTTGGCTTGGGCCTCGGCCAGCTTACGTGTACGCACAGCCTCGAGGAACTCCTTGAACTCCTTGCCCTTCTTCTGGCCCAATTCACTCGTGACCTTCAGGATGAGCTTGTGCATGTTCTGGGTCTCCAGAGCATGCGCGCCGAGCTTGGTCTGCGTAGCCGCCAGTCGCTGCACCTTCTGCACGAGCTCCCGCACGGCAGCGTTGATGTCCGCGGGGCATTCGCTGCTGTTGGAAGGGGCGTCCTTGTCCTTCTCCTTGGCTGGGCCGAATGCGAAGCCCAGCAGTCGCTCGTAGACCTGGGTCTGCAGCGGCTTCTGCTTCTTGGCCAATGTGGTGAGCGTCACGACCTGTCCGTTCGACGCGATCTCGTGCACCATGAAGTCCGAGAACCGCTGCTTCACGAGGCCAGTGAAGCCTGGCTGGTCCGGCGTCAGGAAGCCCTGGATACCCACGACCTGCTCGTCGATGCTCACGGCATCATGGTCATTGTAGCCTTCGCCCTTGAACCAGTACGAACCTCGATGGCCGCTGTTGCTGCTGCTGTGGTGGTGGCCTCCACGCTGCGACCTGCCGCCAAAGCGCTTGTTGTTGTGGTGGTTGCCATTGTGGTGGTGGCCGCCGCCACGTGACGCTCCGTGATACCGGCGCTGCTCCATTCGCCAGGGGATATGCGATGGTTGGTGCCGTCCGTCGTACCGGTCAAGTCGATTGTTAGATCCATCGGCTAACCGGTTTGGATGCCTATCGATTTTGAGTTAATTACGATAGTATTCGCAATATATAGTTTTCAGGTGCGAATATACCGCGCGTTAAATACCGCGGGACGGTAAAAATCGAACCAGCAAAATATCGGTCGGTTTCTTGGAGGCAACATGCGCTGGTCGTCGTTTCAGCACGTGGCTCTGTGGGAGCATGTCGACTGAACTGGTCTCTGCTATTGGTCGTTCCAAGTGCGACGAAGCAGCAGCGCGGCGGTTAAGCGTCGCGTAACAACCTGACCCAGCTCACGACAGGAGAGAGTCGCCATTTGGACCGCAGGACCCGCGCATGCGGTCCGTCAATTACTCGGCTCCAGGTGACAGCAGCGCGCACGGAGACAACCACGCAATGCGCCGTGTCACTTCCCCACGAAGCGGAAGAGAGCAGATGCCCTTCTCGGGCGTGATGCGCACCGGAACGAGTCCGCGCAACGACCTAACGCCGCGACCGCCAGGCGAGGTGCATGCGAGTGGCCGGCGGTATCCAACCTCCCCGAACAGCAGTGGCAGCGTGCTGCCAGTACTGGCGTTGCCTCCGCAACAGCAGATGGGCTCGACGCTGCCTGCAGTGCGGACGCCAAGTCCCGGCACGTTCAAGCGCCAGGTGTGGTCGACGCCACGAGGCGGCGAGTCCCTCGGCGCGCAAACGCCGCCGCACCGCAATTCACAGGAGCCTGCGTACGCAGGAGACCACGATCCGTCGTACCTGCCGGCAGTGGATCCGTACACAGACAGCAGTTCGGTTCGACCGCATCGCCCGGACGCTTCTTCCTCGTACGCAGAGCCATCGCGATCTCCGCCGGACGCGCTGTATGCGAACAGCGCCGAGCAAGCTCAACTGGCTTACATGGATCAAATGTACGGCACGATCCAGATGCTCAACGCAGAGCTGGATCGAGAACGACAGGAGCGGGCACGAGAGAAGATGGCCAGTATTGAAGACCAGGTGGACGCGTACGAACACGCCATGCTGAGTGGAATGGCCAAGTTTTCCACCGCCGATATGGACGATGAGATCACGCCCAATGCAGTCGTGATGCCGATCCCATTAGCGCCACCAGCTAGAAAGACGCGTCCGCAACGACCGGCTCCACAATCGCTGCAGGGCTTGCAGCTGGCCAAGGATCAAGTCGAGTTGTGCGCTGCATTGGGCAAAAACGCAGAGCTCCGGATCCGCTCCAAGCAAATGGAGCAGAGCTCCGAGAAGACGACGCAGGAGCTGGAACAGGCGCAGAAGCAGATGAAGTTGATCGAGCGCCGCGTATCCAACCGCGAAGAGAAGCTTCGTATTCTACTGAAAGAGAAACTGCACTGGCAGAAGGAGATGAAAGACATGCGTGATCATGTTGTGGAAGAGAAAATGCGCCAAGTGGACCTTTTTCGTCGGATGGAAACTGCAAAGCGAGAGCATGCTGCTCAAATGGACGCTGTTGAGCAAGCGCTGCGCGACGCAGAAGAAGAAAATCAATCTCTTCGGATGCACGTTGGCGATATCAAGGCGCAGATGAACTACCAGACCAAAAAGATGGACGACCTCGCTCGCCAGTCCAAGGAGGAAAAAGAAAAATTCGTTGCCTGTATCGCAGAAACCCGATTCAAGTTCAAGGAATGGCGAGATGGAGAAGCTGTAGCACTGAAAAACTCACGTGATCAGGCGATTCACAATCTAAAGACAGAGTATGACCTGAAGATGGCGAGGCATCAGGATGAAAAGCAAAAGCTGCGTGAAAAGGTCAAGGACCTAGAAGTTTCGTTGCGACTCATGCAAAAGGATCGAACTCTCTCACCTTTGGAGTTGAGTCTGCGCAAGGCGACAATATTAGGTAGTAAAGACAACGCTGGCACGACAGAGGCCGAACTTATTGAGGCACACTCGAGAATTCGAGAGCTTGAATCACTGCTGGAGCACTCTCAAGAATTCCAGCGGCGACAAGAAAATATTATCAAGGTTTCAGAGTCTACCATATCCAGACTGATGCAAGAACGAGAAGTGACAGCGCTCGAAAACCTGAGCATGCACCCTCTCATTGGAGGTGTGAATCAATCCAACATGTTGATGGATGACAATCCTTACGCTCCGTCAAGTTATCCAGGGTCACCACTACGCGAGAGTCCGAGGCGACCAAATCCGAAAAGCTCTGCTTACGAAGCATCAAGTAAACGAGTTGGTAGCGGGAATAAACCAAAATCCAGTGCGACTTCATCGTCTACGGGACAATTGCGCAAAGGTATTGATTCGCCCGGGAGATTCGTGTCTCCACCCGGTATGTATTCCTCCTCATCGGCTGCTTTGATGGACACCAGAGATCTAGGTTCACAACCGAGTCCCTTTCGCCGCAACATCGTGGCACCGTCGGATCCAACACCGCAATTTGATGATCGAAGGCTTGATGAATATATGGTGAACGACAGTGATTATGCTCGAGTAGGCGCAACGTTACCGGCTGAAGCTGACGATAAGAAGGTTGTGGCAGAAGAAGTGCAAGAGAGTGATGAAGATGGACCTAAGATTACAATTCCAGAGAATGTTGTTAGTCTCAAGGAACAATTTCTGCTGAATGAGCTTGCACGCCTTCAGCAAGATCTTGATGAAGCCCGATCGGCGTATGATCGAGTCAAAGATCATGTGACGCCAAGCGTGGCAGATACTGATGCTAACTCATCTGAAATTGTATCGAGTGATGCCCATGCATTTGCTGCAGAGAAAGAAAAGATAGCCGAGAAAATCCCTGTTGAAGAACATATTGATTCGTCAGAGGAATTCCCAGTTGAATTCAAATCATTGGAGAATAATGAGTATGTGGAATCAGTCTTAGCGACGGGTGATGTTGAGTCTATTGATAAAGTGGAAGGTGACGTAACACTCGAAGACACAACCGATTTTCCACCGTCTTGCCTACAAACGACCGAAATAATACCTCCCGACGGATTGATAGAAACAACTCCAGTGATGTTGGAAGTGAACCTGGAGGCTACATCTGCTGTAGAAAATGCCGGCTCCGATTTGAATGAAATGCATGACAGCGAGGTTATCACAGGGGAAAGTCAAGACAGCCCGACAATGAATAATATTGGTTTTAGCAATGATGCAGTGGAATCTAATGCTGGTGATTCAGCTCCGTATGATGAAGTAAAGCTTCCTGATGAAATTATTTTACGTTCATCTGATGGATCTGAGGAGCAAATGGTTTTCGAAGAAGGTCAAGTTTTTGAGACAACGGAAGAGTTAAAACAGTCCGAACATGCTCCCAGTAGAACATCTCAAGATAATGTTGCTGAGGTGACTAAGCTTCCTCTTTCCGTAGACCTCAATGTGATCAAGGCATTCGCATCAGCATATAGTGCAGACGTTGCAAGCAACGCTCTACACGAAGTTGCATTTATAGCGGGAAAACTAGCAAAGAAGCTCGACAATGTGCCAAGTATACCAACTGAGGAAGCTACACCTGCAAAGGAAGATATGGAGGTACAGTTGAATGTAGTTGCACCATCCGTATGTGCAAGCGCTGCCGAAATAGAAGATACTTGTCAGATCGAAGAAGAAATGAATGTTGATGATGCGTGTGTGAATGGCAAACCCGTCATTGTTGAGTTGCAAGATGGTTCTTTGGACGATGCGACCAATCTGACAGCAGTTAATGTATCCATGCCGACGGATGTGGCAAAAGAGGCACCCAAGCAAGAAAAATTTTATGATGAAAGAGAGCAAGTATTCTTATCGGCACAAAAACACACGGCACATAGTGACTGTTTTGAATCAGATCAGCCTTTTATTGACGGACCAGCTACTCAATTAAACGTTTCCAAGCATTCGATGTCTGATGAAGCTCGAGCGGCAGTTGCATTCATGACAGTATTTGACGCAGAAGCATGTGCCCTCATTTCTTTGAAACGAAAAGAGTTACCAGATTTATCTTCAGTGAATGATACCCATTATCATCACGAGCCTATTGCAAGCGAAGACTCAGTTGTCTCGCAACCATTCGAACATAGCTTAGATTCGGCTGAAGTTCCGCAGCCCCAAATGCTGATCGGGTCAGATGAAGCGAGAGCAGCAGTCGCATTCATGACAGTCTTGGACGCTGAGGCCTGTACTCTCATATCTTTGAAACGAAAAGAATGTTCTGATCCTCAACCAGCGATAATCGAAGATTCTGACGATCACCGTGAACCCACAACGAGCGAAGAATCCAATGCACTTGAAACCATCTCCATCTCTGTTCCGACTGATGTTCCATTATCCCACGACTCAACTGGGCATAATGAAGCACGAACTGCAGTTGCATTTGTAACTGCGATGGGTGCTGAGGCATGCGCTATCGTTACCGTAAAGCGCAACTTCAACGATCGAGGTAATCTTGTAGAGATACCTGCGAGCCCTGACGAACACGAATCCGTATCCCAAGATGCCTTAACAGAACCGAGTCGCGGAGATCGGGACGTAGAGCTAGAATTGAATCCGGCCACTGAACACGACGAAAGTTTTATTGTGATCCGAGAATCTGTTGGCGATGCTTATTGGCCAGTCGGTGCTTTTTCCCGTGACCTTCATACAACTGAATTCCCAGTGATTTACCCTGACATTCCATCAAATGAAAGTGCTTCGGATGAGTGCCAGAAATCTCTGAGTGAATCTAATAAACAAGAAGTTATTGAGCCAAGTACAATTGTGCAAGCTGACGAAGAGCCATTAGATCTGATTTCATTACCCGAAGTGGATCTTTCTGCTGCAAGAGAAGTCTTAATCCTCGAAAACCTGGAGAAGCCAGTCTTTGAATCGACCGACACCGTAAATGATGCTGAAGTATTCATAGAACAAGCCTCGGACGAACCTGCTAGTTTGTTAGATCCTAGTATTGCAAAGCCTGCAACTTCATATGTGCCAGATACCAATACGCAATTCATTGCATCACACATGGCTTCCGCATTTGTCAGTGCTATCAAAGCTGGAGCATGCACTATTGTCGCGTTGAAGCGATCAATACGTAAAGAACTCGATGATGCTCGCGCATATATGCCGATCGACCGGCAACCATCTGCCCAAGCAATTGAACCGCGTGCTCGAGATTTCGGGAAAGTTACGCCAGCAATTTCAGCTGAAAAAAACGACGACAATCCGGTTGTTGCTTCTAACGAATCTACCATTGATGCAGCTCCCGAGCCAGAATTGTTCGAAAATGTTGTTGCTGTGGAAGTATCTGAAACTTACAGCACCGATGAATCCGACTATGCTGCATTAGTCGTAAAAAATACCGACGAGAAAATTTCACCTGAAGATGCAACTGAAGCAGTACAAATCAACGATATACCAGTACTCGATAACATTTCGGTCAGCTCTGACGAATGTGCGACAGAATTGCCAGTACCAAAGAGTTCTGTGGGACCAGTTGTGGTGACAAGTGAAACAATCACAGATTTTCTTGCTGGCCAAGACGTGGACGATACTTTAGTTGAAGGTGATGCATCAGTAGAACCCGAAGCAGTTTCTAATGATAATGTGATTGGATCATATGAAGCTGAAGATTTGGTGTCAAATCAAGTAGAATTTGCATCTGCCACTGAGCCTGATTCTCGCGAGATGTGTGAAGATGTTGTCAATGTGTTGACTGAACTGGTCAATCTCATTGCAGACAAGGAATTACATGTTGCAGAGTCGTCATATGAGGCTTCATTCGATATGGCGATTGACGAGAAAGCCGATGACTGCTTTTCAGATGCAATGTTTGAAGTAATGATGTCTGTGGACGCAACTTTTGCTGCTCCGTTTGATTATGATGCGCTTGAACACAAAGAAATCGCCGAAGATGTTTTATTTGTTGACGAAGGAGTTGTAGTCGTTCCCTCAGTAAATTCGATTGGAGAAGAAGAAGTTTACCAGGAATTATATCCTGAACAAGACGTATCAGTTTCTTCGGAATCCGATGTTGCTCCAGGTGATGCCGTAGGTGAAGTGACTATTGCACCCAAGAGCCAAGAACCTGATGATTACATTGCGCGCAATCCTTTTTCTAATACTGCACACGACCTCGCTGCTATCGAATTCAACTTGCAAGTGATACTGGGTGCTATAGATGCCGCCACTCATAAATCAACGACGCCAGCAGATGCTTTGAAGCCTCAAAATGTTGTATTAGCGAATAAAATCCCATTCGCTGAAATTTTACCTGATGAATTCAGCCGCAGCGAAGCTGCAGTTGGTCATGATGATGATGGTGATTCAGACAAGAACAACTTAGAATCGCCCACTACAGTGCCGATCATTTTACGAGCAGTTGAAGACGCCATGGCGCAAATGTTAAGTTCTATAGAAGCGATCGAAGATGAACCACTTATATCATCAGGCACAATACGGAATGATACTGAGGGAGCTGAAACAGCCCCATTTATCGGTGATGAGATTGCAATTGGTCTGGATGATGGTCAAATATCAATACTGCCGACTGATTTTGTGGAGGTGGAAGACACCCTGCACGTTATGTTGAATGGCATCCAAGTAATTGCGGATGAACCAAATCTTTCAGCTGACTCTTTACCTACAGGAGTCTTTGTTGGAATCGATTCAATTCCCTTTGGAGACATTGTACGTGAGGGCATCGGAAACGATAAATTCACAGCAATTACGGATGATAATCAATCGTCGTCGCCACCAGTGGATATTCTGGCTGTAGAAGCAACCATGCCAGCGTTGTTAGATGCAATCCAAGATTCCATTTTATCAATCGAAGCATCGAAAGAGGAGTTTGTAGAAGCTGAAGCCATACCTCTTCTTGAAGTTGCACATGATAATTCGTGCAGTGGTGAACCCACAGCAGTCATGAACTACAACATCCAACCGTCAGCAGTACTGAATGATGTGGAAGAATCTGTTTTGGCGATGCTGGATAATGTGGAAGCGACTATGAATAGGCAAGTTCCTACTATATGGGTAGCAACCGAGGTAGCCGGTGATAGTGAGTATGCGAACGAAGGAATCAATTTATGGGAAGCAGAAGGTGATGTTGCGTTCGCGTACGTAGAAACCGATTTCGAATCAGTAGCAGTCAGCGAGGATGCCTTGGCTGATATTCAACTTTCACAAATGGACATTGATGAAATAACTGTGGAAGATACTATGCTATCGATTTTGGATGCAGTCGACACGACTGTTTCCAATGCTTTACTGCTACCAAAAATGCCGGCTGTCGAAGACTTTGACTCAGACGAATTGATTTCTGCTGAAGTTATGCCAGATGAACTGATAATCAATGATCACCGATCCAACTCACCAAATGAAGCTACTGGTATTATCGACGCTAATCAACTGTCGGCGTTGTCAGTTGATGCGTTGGAAGTCGAAAATATGATGCTTGCTATGCTGAATGTTGTTGCAGCGATTGAATCAGGGTCAACGATACCAAACAATGAGTTTGATGATGGCGATAAAATTCCATTTTCTGAAGTGCCAACTTCAAATGAGCTGTTAAGTAACATCGATGCAGTTAGTCTGCAAGCTGAAAATACAACTCAAATCCCTGAAGTTCAGGTGTGTGCAGTGCCAGCAAGGGAATTGGAGGTCGAAGGTGCAGTGCAATCGATGGTTGAAGCAGTAGTAGCGACAGTGGCAATAAATGATGTTCACGCAACATTATTATGCGATGGTGAACTGGAAATCGAAGACACAATGCATTCTATGCTAAATAATGTAGTAGCAGGTGTGACTTTTGTACCGGTGGATTCAGTCCCAGTTGATGTAATGCCTGACGAACAGATACAAAGTGAAGTCGCAATAGCAGCCGATTCTTTATTGCCGGCATTACTTGATGAAGTTGAAGTCAAAGATACCGTGCAATCAATGTTAGCTGTCATGGTAGCGACCGTGGACGAATCTCAACCAGCCAAGGTTTTTGCTTCAATCGAAACAAAATTACTGGATGGCGACGAACTAATGCGTGATGAGGTTATTGCAATGGACGATGATCAGCGCACAACATTTCTTGATGGTGAAGCAATGTTAAATGCTGTTGAATCGTTCGTACACGTCGAAGCAATTGCGTCAGACAATACGTCAACAGAAGAAGGCGGAAAAACTGCAATCAATGCTCAATCATCGCAATCCACGGAGAAAATTTATCCCGATATTTCAAATGTAGAATTAATCGCTTTTGAGGAAGATCCTGAGACAGTAGCTAAAACCTCAGTGTTGGAAGTGACGTCAGCAGTTGCAGAAGCAATCGAAGATGCCGTGCAAGCGGTTATACTAGAATCTAAAGTGCCAGAAGAGCGTGCTGCAGACCTCGTGGGCGATGCGGAGGTTGTGGAGCTAACCCCAGACTGTTCACTCATGGCGAGTTTCATGACGAAATTTGAAGCAACGAAACCAGCAGACATATCAAATGATACTTTCGGCACACAAGAAATTATGAAAGCAGACAATTTTGACTTTGACTCAGTATTGTCGACCATGAATTCGTTACTCGATGAAATTACTAGATCAAGTCAAGCCACCCCGGGACAGTCGAAAGAGATTATCTTTTCTGAGGATCCACAAATGGTGCCGATTAAAGTTAATGGACAACAGCCTGGCCCTGATAATATTTGGGATCAAAAGGCTAATGATCAAAATTTACCGACAGAAGAAAAAACACTAGCCCATGATATTACGGAATCTATTGACTTTGATGACCGGGCAACACTTGTAGACGAAGCAGATGATATTACCAAAGTCATCATTGACATTATTGAAACAATTGAATATGCAGATGCTGTGATTGAAGTTACTAGAGCCAAACCGGCAACAAATGGGCCTGATACGCCACTAAACGAAGCAGTTGACATTGATTTATCAGTGAATGGAGACATTGAGTTTGTAGATCTCCAAGATCAAAGTTTGCCGCCTGAAGAAATAGTAGCCTCTGAAGTATCTGAATTCACGGTTTCATCTGGTTGTGTTGAGGTGACAACAAACAAAGACGAGATATGGATTGAAGTATACAAAACAATCACTGATGTTGTCACAGAAATCGTGTGTGCAGATGCTGTCACTGATGCCACTACTGATGGATCAACATTAAATGACGTTTTTCTTGTGCCAGAAAATGAAGCGCTTGACATCGAATCATCTATGAAAGTGGATCTTTCAGTAATATTGTTGGAGACTGATTCAAATCGCGACGAACCAATTTCTTTAGCTACTGGTGATAGATTTCTGCCGAATGAGGCGGTGATATCAGTAGCTGAAAATCCCAGCCAGCGAGCACCATCTGATGAGGCGACTAAAGAAGTTTCTCATGTTTTAGTTGAGCTGTGTGAAAGGGTTGGTGAGTGTTTATTAATCGAAGAGAAGCAAGATCAGGAATCCACTGACATACACGTTGTCGATGAGTCACTTGAGGGCGTCTCTGACGAAGTGAAATTGGTTGTGGAAGAAATGGCTGACGCAATAGCGACCACAAAATTTTCAGAACCCAATTCGCTGCCAGCAACATCCGACAAAGCTATTGAAGTTTTTATTGATAACTCAGCAATGGACCTTTTTCGTGCCAAGGCTGAAACAACAACCAATGAAGCCGAAGTGAATATCTTTCTTTTTGAGGAGCCAGCTGTCAATTTTAACTCTGCATCGAGTATCGAGCAACATAAAGAAAGTGAAGTCAAAATATCAGTCGCTGAGATCAATCTAGTCAATTTGATTGAAGCCGATGATATGTCGACTGAGCTGACGAAATATCAACTTGCTGAAAAAGAAACCACAGAATCGCAGAACGAAATTGAACCTTTCGAGGAGTCTGTGCCTGGCGAAAGAATTGAGGTGATCACAAGCGTGCCAGGGCTGAATAATTCACAGAACGCGGACGAGACTATCGTATCTGAGGAAATTTGCGACGTACTTAGTGATGCAATTTGTGCGGTAGTGGCTATTGACCCACAACTCTCAATTGAATCAAGCGAAGATGTCGTGAACATGACAGAAATAGTAAATACCGAGGTGCATGACGTAGTACCACCTACCTCTGATGGTTCCGATACTGCGACAGCAGAAGAAGTAACCAAGGTCCTCGAGAAAACTGTGATGGCTATTGAATCCAGTTTACAATTCGAGAACCCTGTCACGACAACTAGTGCACTAGCTGAAAATCTGGCAAACCGACGAATGACATTCGTGGACATTTCCGATACACAGCCACCGAACAATGTTATTCGAGTAGAGTCAACTTTGTCAGATTTATTACGCACGGTCACAGATTCAAAACTGACAAGTTTTACGAATACTTTAGATGGAGACAACGAGGCTAAGCGCCGTGCAAGTAGCAGGCGAAGAGCATCGTCACGACGCGTTATGGAGTCATTTCTATTTGATCCAACATTGCTAGCTTATGACGTTCACCACGAACAAGGCCAGCCATTCTCACTCATGGACGACTCGCTGTTTAATATTGATCCGAATGCGCAGCACATGCAATTCGATGAGAACGACCATGCTGTGATTGGCATAACTGAAAGTGAGTTGATTGCCAAGAAAAAACGAATGGACTATGATAAAATGCGCAAATCCATCGCATATCGATCCATTCCAGCATTTAATTATGCGCAGCTCGTTATCAAATTTCAATGGTCCGATTTTGTGGTTGCTACGCCGATCACTGCTGGAGATGGCAACGACAAAAGCGAATCGCTACATCTATCGACATCTCCGGTTCAGAAAATGCGGTTACTATCGAAAAAAGGAGTGAAGCTTCCTTGTGGCTCGTACGTGATCGTGTCAGCGTTCATTCGGCCGCTGGAGGACGGCAATGAAAACTTGCGCGTGCAGATTTACGATTCCGAATGGGTCGAAGAATTTCAGTATGATTTCTCCGAAGATCATCTGCGAGAGTATTTAGTCGAATGGAATGGAAGTGTCGAAGACGCTAAAACGTTTCTCGCCAAGTTGGAGTTCCGACGCGAAGAAGGCAGCATCATCATACGTCTTCCTGAAAAAGCTGCGCAAGTAACAGAGATAGAAAATGAAAGACCAAGCTCAGCACCGGAACCATTGCCGGCAACTCCAACGCTCACCATGGTGCCTTCTCGGGAAAGGCTAGAGCCATCGTATCATTTGTCCACTAGCCCCACACGGCAGCATTCGTGGCCGTTGCAACCATACGACTGTATCGATGAGTGTGACGAGTCCCGGAAATCAGTGACCAGCGTTGCCAGCAATTCTATGCGCGGTGATTAAGCGGATTCCCATTAGCAAACCGATAGAGGATAGATTTTCATGTAGGTGTTGTTGAATGAACGTCTCTATTCCCAAACTACTAGTTGAATGAATTCTTACGCTGTTGTCGAGACAGTGGAAGCAGCTTCTTGAGCTACTGCGGTGCCCTGCTTGAGCTTCATCTGAACGTCAAGGTTGCTGCTCTGCTTCATGAGTTCGCGTACGGCCATTGTGGCATAGGACGAAGGGCCTACAATACGAAAAGCAAATGTCATAAGCACGAGGAATTAACCAACCAAATCAGCATATACAGACTTACTCAATTGAAACTCGAGGCAGAGAGCACGGTAAGTTCCGTCGGGGACGGATGTAGGTGTTGGCTTCTCCATAAGAATATCCACATCAGTGGAAAGAAGCGGGAGCGTCGGATCGTTGTATCGCTTGATTTCGTGGGTGACATCGATCGGCTTCTTGAGAATGTGGCGAAACGATCCCGGCAAGTGATATTCAGAGTTCGTCGAGCGAAGCAGCGAACTGAAGTCCACGCCATCGGCAGCGAGAAGTTCATCGTAACGCTGCTTCAGCTCGTTCTGTGGGTATGCGATATCGTAACCGGGAAGCGGGAGCACGACGTCGTAGATCGAGTACTCATCGATGTTCTCTGCCGTAATAACGACAACAGCATCACTGGTGCTACGTTGCTTCTTCGAGGCTGGCTCAGCATCGGCATCAGCAGAAACTCCAGCATCATCTCCATCTTCCGCGACGTAATCTTCTGCCACAACAGCATCTTGCGCAATCACAAGGTCGCCAATGACCGGCTTATCGGGGGTGTACTTGTCCAATCGCTCAGTCACAACCGAGTTCCACACGTAGCTTTGGTACGAGTGCGTGTACATCTACAATAAGGAAACAGACAAGTTAGGAGTCACCATAATGTCGCACAAGCGGTAAGAAAACAGAAGCATTACCATGCGCAAGTGTCGTGGAATGAACTGGATGGCATTCGAGTTGTTGTCCAGACCGTGCGCTTGGAACCCTTGAAGAAGAGCGCGCTCCGCGATTAAGTACGGCGGCAGCGCTTTCAGTGCAGCGTCGATATCGTGGTCATCCTGGAACTTTTGGCGAGCCTCGGCAATCTTAGTCGCGTCGCCCTCCTGAGGCTTCAAGATGAGGTCAATCACTAACTTGTGATCGCGCTTGAGAATTGCACGCCCGATCTCGTGCGTCGCGATGGACTTGGTGCCAAAGCGCTGGAGACCAAAGTAGTTGATGAACCCTCGCGAGGCCCAACTCTCGACTGCATAGTCGATCTGCGCATCACTGATCGTAGTGACATCCGGCAGATTGCGAATCGCGAGCGAGAACCGGTTGCCACGCAGATCGCCCAGGTTCAGCTTCTCTTTCACGTAAGATGCATTGCCCACGAGGAAGTTGAACGAGTCCAGATCGCCACGTCCGGCGCGGTTGACCATCTCGAGACGCTCCTTGGACCCACGGTAGATGGTGCACAACTGAGTCGTGATGCCGCGCTTGTCCTTGGTGCCAGCGTAGCTGATGGACGACACGTTGACGCTCATGATCCGCGCCAGTTGGTTCATCACGCTGTTGGTCTCCATGTTGCGCTTGTACAACACGAACTGCAGAAAGTCCGGGCGGTCGGCAGGCCACTTGTTGCGTCCGCGGTCGTCGATATCCTTGCGCTTGCGGCCGTTCACGCTCACGCGACGGACTCGGATCACCGTGACGCCATCGGCATTGGGCACCGTGTCAGACACGACGAGATGCGCGACGTGGTTACGCAGGCATTCGTGCACAGCAGCGCGGCCTTCCTTGCTGGAGATCTCGGGGAAGAAGAAGACCTGCTCATCGGACTGCTCTGCTGTCTCCTGTCCCTGAGCTGGGGGCTTGGCGTCGAGAGCGGCGAGCACAGTGAGCAGGTAGTCTTCAAGCTGCTGCGCTGTGGCTTCATCGCAGATCTTGGCGATCTCGGCCTTGAGCGGCTTGACGCTGGCTCGGTTCTGAGCCTGTGTCGCCAGGCGCTTGGTCTGGTTAAAGAGCCCCAGCATGCGAGCTGCGAGCTTGCCTACGAGGATACGCGAAGCCGCGGGCAGCGCGTTGGGATAGGATGCAGCAGCCGCAGCCACTGCGGCCTCGTCGCCTGTCTTGGCGACTCCGCTGAGGAACGACAGCACATGGAACTTGAACACCTGGCTGATGCGCTGGTCCTTGTTCTTGCTCTTGGGCGTGAACTGCTTGGCGTCCGTGAGGCGAACGACTTCGCCTGAGGCCAGCGCGACTTCGCGCACGACGAAATCCGCGAATCTCTCCTTGATCGCGCCGTGGAAGCCTGGCACATCTGGCTGCAGAAAGCGGCGAATGCCCACGACCGACTCGTCGACACTCTTGGCCACTCCGTCCGTATAGCCAGGAGCACGGAAGTCGACGCCACCTAATCCTCGGCCTCCGCCGCGACCGCCACCTCGGCCGCCACCACGACCGCCACCACGACCGCCACCTCGGCCACGGCCGCCTCTGGAGGAAAAATGCGCCTTGCCCATGAGCTGCGCCGAGCCTCGAGCACGGAGGATTGAGCTCGCAATTGTTGCCTTTTTGCTTTGAGCTGCTGCTTCCAGTCAAATGGCATTCCCTCGGTTGAATGACATTGGAATATGGAATTTTATGTTTCAGTATATTCGGGTCAGTAAATTACTCGATTAGTGTAAATAACGCTACCTCTGAACGACTCAGCTGTCTGTTAGGTGTTGAATAAACCGTCATAACGGCAACAGCAAAGAAAAATTGGCGCCAAGGGAAGCAGGCAGGCAGCATGGCCAGCATCGACAAGCTGTCGATCCGCGGCGTGCGCGCCTTCAGCCCGAACCGCGAGGAGATCATCGAGTTCTACCACCCGCTGACCGTGATCCTGGGCGACAACGGCTGCGGCAAGACCACGATCATCGAGTGCCTCAAGATCGCATGCACAGGCTCGTTACCTCCTGGTGCGCGCGGCGGCCAGAGCTTCGTGCACGACCCAAAGATCGCCGGCACGAACGAAGTCAAAGCAAGGTAGGCCGCACATACACCCAGTCATAGACGCTGGCTCTGAACGTGTGCTTTGCTTCTGTGTGTCCAGTGTCCGCCTGCGCTTCCGCAACCGAGCCGGCAAGCCGATGGTCGTGCAGCGCACGTTCCAGCTGCAGCAGCTCAAGACCACGGTCCGGTTCAAGGCCATGGACGGCGTGATCCGCGCCGTGAATGAACTGGGCGAGAAAGTGAGCATGAGCCAAAAATGCGGCGAGCTGGACCGCCATATCCCAGACATGCTCGGGGTGTCCAAAGCCATCCTGGAGAGCGTGATCTTTTGCCATCAGGAGGAGTCCAACTGGCCGCTGCAGGAAGGCGCCGTGCTCAAGAAGCGCTTTGACGATATCTTTGAGTCCGCGCGGTACACCAAAGCGCTTGAAGCGATTCGTAAGCTGCGCAAGGCGCGATTCACAGACACCAAGGAGTACAAACGCGATCTCGATGTGCTGAGTGTGAAGATGAACTCTGCGCAAACGATTCGGGACAAGATCGCGATCGCTGAAGATAAACTGCAGCTTGTGCTAGATGACGCAGCGAATGCGGCTGCACAAATCGATCAGGCCGAAGCAAAGGTTGAAGAAAATGAGCAGGTCCTCGCGACTATCCAGTCGCATCGGTCTATGCTTGACCGCATCACAAGCGAGAAACGCCAACGAGAGGAGCATACACAGCGCCTTTATAACAACATTGACAAGCTCATGAGTGATTCTGATGAAGAATTGAAGTCTTTGATCGACAATTACGACACGATCATCGAAGAGCAGAAAAACGCTCTTGAAGGTCTACAGCAGCAGGAATCACAGCATAACTCCGAGCAAAAGAACGCCCAAGAGGAATACTCTAGGCTTTGCAAAATGAAGGGAAACGTGGAAGCCAAGATTGAAGCAAAACAATTGTTGGTCACTGAGCTGATAAATTTGGCATCAACCTTCGGGACAAAATATTCATTCCACACGCAGCCACTTTCCTCTCAAGAAGACGATATCAAGCCATTTGTGGCTAAATTCAAGCAAAAGGTCAAGCATAACCAAGAGGTCTTAAATGAAGCTGAGAACTCTTTCCAAAAAGAGGATGATGCATTGACCGCTGAAGTGACCAACTCGACCTCGGATTTGCGTAATGTCCAAGATAAAATACGTAGCACAAAACGCGAACTCGATGAGTTGAACGTTGAGAAGCAGCAGATTGCTGCAAAGCTAAAGAAGCTGGGAGGCGTTTCTGTGCAATCTCAGCGAGATTTGACGTACTTAGCCAACCAAATTGATGAAGCTGAGAAATCACTCCAGAGCTACAAGGAAAAGCACGATACTCTTGGAATGAAAAGTGAAATTCAAGATGCGAATCGGAAAATAAATAGCCTCACGTTTGAAACGGATGAAATTGATTCAAAGCTGAGAGTTTTGCGAATGCACGAGCGTGATCAGATCAAATTGGATACGACGCGATCGGATTACCGAAGAAAACAAGACCAAGCGAATTTGCAGTTGGCTGAAAAAATCAGTGATTATCATGGCATTCTCCATGGGTGTGCAACTCCGAGTGACTATGAATCTATGGTTGAAGCGGTCAGGCACGTTGATCAAGTTGTTGTGGAACGAGGAAGAACCTATGATGCTGCGACCAGAGAATGGAAGACGGTTGTGCAAAGTTTGCAGGAATGCACGGTGTCTGCAAGGCACTTCGAATCCCTACTTTCATCACTTCGATCGGACCATTCGAATTTGGAGCGAAACCAGATTAGTGATATGAAAGTGATATTGGATGAAATGGGGGTGGGCATGAAAGATGCCCCTCAGGCGCTTCAAGACCTTGAGAAATCTTATTTTGAAGCAAAGGCGAAAACGTTGCTTTGCATGAATACAATCACGTTTTTGAATATCTACAAAAAGAAAGGCGTGAAAGATCATTGCTGTCCACTATGCCAACGTGGAATGGATGCCACCGAAGAGTCTGCCTTTATTGAAGCCATAAAAGAAAAAACAGATGGAACAAAAATCAGCGAGAAGATTGAAAAAGCTGAGGCACAAGAACGTATTGCTCGTATGAAGTGGAAAAATATGGAGACAAGTATGCCAAGTTGGAGAAAATGGATCCAACTTGAAGCACAAATTCCAGAAAAAAGCCTGGAGTTGGAAACCATTAAAACGAAACAGCGGCAACTAGAAGATGACGAAAGAGAGCACAAGAGCCGATGCGACTCTTCCAAAGAACAACTTGAGCTTAGCCAGCAAGCAAAGCTAGCGATGAGCAATTTATGCGATTTCATGAAAGAATTGGTCGATATGAAGGCGCGTATCGAGATGGAAGAAGCTCGATTAAACACTTCGGTCGCGGAATCTCTTGGAGAAAACACACTGAGCTTGACGGAATTGCAAACAATGAAGGATGACAAGCAAGCACAAATGAGCGAATTGAATATGCAACTTCAACGCAAGCAAGCGGAGCTTCAGCGTACTCAAGACACGCTGCAGCAATTGCAGAACGACCTACACAACAAAAAACAAAACAAGTTGTCACTGGAGAAGCAGAAAATGGATTATGATGCAACGTTGAAGGAGCAAAACAAGTTGCGTGAAAGAGAAAAGTTGTTGCAGGATAAGCTGTTGGAGCTGACCAATGCAGAGCCTGCCCTGTTGAGAGAAGTCGACAACAAAGTAGCACAGCAAAACGCGTATCGTGCCCAAGGCAATGAAAAGAAGAGGAAGTTGCGACAAGAGCTACAGCAAATTCAGCAAGATTTGCGTGCTTTCACTGATAAGCAACAAAAAGTTGAAGAGGGGAATCGCCAACAACCCGAAGCAGAGCTGCAAAAATTAGGACATCGAATTGCACAAACAAAGCAACTTCAAAGCAAAGCGACACAGGCACTCGATGATTTATCGCCAAAAATTGCAAGCGCGCGAAAAAATTTGGAGCAACAGGAAACGGTCAAGCGGCAAATTAAGGACAATCTAGAGTATCGCTCAGCTAAAGAACAACTTATTGCGATTCAAGCGAAGATTGAAGTAATTCAGATGAAAATCATGGAACTGCCTTCGTACGAAGATGCCATGGAATGTGTTAGAAGCGCAAAATTAGCTCTGGGGTCTGTACGCGATTCACGAGCAACCTTGAAAGGACGGAAGCAACAACTTGACGATCAAATCCGAGAGGATAAGATACAGCTTCGGGGACCTGAGTTCCGAAATGTGGACGAGAAGTATCGAACGAAGCTTATCCAGTTTGAGACAACTACTATGGCCGTTGCTGATTTGGACCGATACTACAAAGCTTTGGATCAATCTTTGCTGCAATATCACTCGAAGAAAGTTGAAGAAATCAACACGATTATTCGCTCGTTGTGGCAAATAACATACAAGGGGCATGACATCGACACAATTGAATTGATGAGTGGCTCAAATAATGATACTGCAGCAGCCAAGGCAACTCGCTCCTATGACTACAGAGTAGTGATGAAAAAAGGAGGAGCTCTCATTGATATGCGGGGACGTTGCAGCGCTGGACAGAAGGTGCTTGCTGCTTTGGTGATCCGGCTTGCACTAGCTGAAACATTTTGCTTGAATTGTGGAATTCTGGCATTGGATGAACCTACTACAAATCTGGATACTGAGAACAAGTTTGGATTGGCTCAAGCTATCACTGAGTAAGTTGCTTATGGACTAATTATGGTTTCATTCTGAATAAGGATTTAACGCATTTTATGAATGTTTGCTTTTATTTTGTAGCATTGTGAATGCACGATCAGGGCAACAAAATTTCCAGCTTGTGTGCATCACACACGACGAAGAATTTGTACAGATGCTAAATCGTACACAGGCACTGGAAGGTTCACGCCCGGAGTATTACTGGCGCATATCACGAGAGGAAATGTGAGTGCCGGATCCACTGTCAGCTATACAAGTACGATAAGCTAATGCGTTTTTGTTTTAAGGGGAAACAATCGATACTACAGCAAGATTGAGCGCCACGAATGGTAAAGCGTGGTTCAAGGGTAAAAAATGAGAGAAGGTGATGATTTCGTATTACCGTAATAGGAAGGGATCATGCGAATTTCTACCAAAATGTTGAGTTCGTGACACTTAAACCCCATATTGCCTATTTTCCCGACATCTCTGCATTGGTTGGTTACGCTGATTATTCCTTCCATTCGTGTATACCCCTTGAAACCAAAACGCCTCGATCATCAGAAGAAAAAGGTAACTCACATCACCATTGACGATCGTCTTCATTTAACGTTTACACTGATGCGATAAAGCTCTTGGGAGATCCGTCCAACCATTGACGCAATTGGGGGCTTTTGAGCGTTGGGGTGATGGAGTGATCAAGCTCAAATGCGTCTTGCTGCATGGCCACATCAATCGTGGGCGGAATAAAGCGCTTGTGCGGGGATGGCTGACGCGACAAGTTGAATGTTGTTGTTGCGTGCGGAAACGCGACCGAAACATCAGTACGAAGCCTCGGGGATCGACGCAAAGCAACTCCATTCTCCCCTGGGATTTCCTAGTTGCCAAAGGCATCAAACGTTAGCATCGAATATTCATCGCATGAAGCTTGGTCTAGTGCGGCTACTCACAAACTCCAGCGAGTTGCCGTCCATTTCGACAGGGAAATCAATATCGTCAAAGGAGAATTTCTGGCCATCCTGCTTTGTGAATCCAGCTGGAGAAGTGAACCGTGGTGATCGACGTAGACTATGCGGTGCCTGCATCCCTGCTGGTGTCGGAATGTTGAAAAACTCAGCGACTTGCTGTATTCCGCAACAACAGTGATAGATTAGCGAAACCACCGCAAGTCTCCCATCTTGAGCCCATTCAATCCTACCTCGTTGAAGTCAATATCTAGATGCTCAAACGAATGGAACGAACTTTCGACCATGTCGCTGAACGGCTGGTCGTCCAAGTGCGGATGCCCTCCCGAGCTGAAGCCACTAGTGCACGCCTTTGACGGCAGCATGGCGATAGAGAGAGTCGGGCTCTTCATATGCGTGTTGCGCTTCTTGCGCTTGTTACTATTACCGGTCATGCCCGCCAGATCCATCTTGCCAATGTGAATGCTGGCAGTGCCAGCCAGTTGGTACGTGTCCTCACCCGATGAGCTAAGCAACTTGAGAAGGAGTTGCATGTGGAGCAAGCGTCGCGGCGTGTCCGGCATGAACATACCACCTTCGCCCGAAGTACCCGTGCAAATGCGAAGATCCTTGCGTTTGCGCTTCGAGTTAATCTTCTTCTGCACCAATGCCGTGCTTGCCTGCCCGTTGTTGCCTGCCATGGTCGTGATCATGCATTTCTGTGACGCAGGTGCTCGATATGTCGGTGGCAGTGAAGACCAATTCACATTACCTGTAGCCTCGTTGTCCTCCTGGGCATTTCCATTGCCCTTCGCCATGGTAGAGAAGCAGTCCTTGAACATGGCTGCGTTGTGCTTGGACGCCGCTGAGGAGCTCATCGTCTGGCTCGACATCGATGAGCCAGTCTGAGTTCTGGAAAGATCCATGAGTCCGTTCGCCGACGAGAGCTGCTTGGTTCCTTTCGTGCTGATGAGCGCTCGGCTCGTTTGACCGAGAGACTTGTTCTGCTGCTTGGCCATCCGTCGCATCGTGCGACGCATGGACGAATACCAGTGGTTCTTGATGGCATTGTCCGTTCTAGTAAGAAGTATCAGGAATTCAATGAGACTTGGCGTCCAATGGAGGGTGAACCCAATCAACATACCTGCCAGGAAGGAGCTTGGAGATCTCCGCCCACTTGTTGCCTAATCTCGTCTGGGCGTCTTCAATGATGTGCTCTTCCTCCGTCGTCCACGGATCCTTCTTGATAGTCGGGTCGAGATGATTCAGCCATCTAATACCATAAATAAACAGAAAAACATGGAAAGATCCAGAAGTCAGTCACATGGTCAACAAGGCTCTAGGCAATGGAAGGCTACACAGCACACGATGATCACGTACGTACCGCGTGCGACACTGCTTGCCCGTGCGCTCCGTGCCGTGGTTTTCGCCGTTGAGGTGGTCCGAGATGACGCTCCAGCGCTTGGTGCCGTACTCGTCCACGAGCCGGATGATGGCGTCGTCCTCCTTGCGCGTCCAGGCCCTGCGCTCGTAGGTGGAGCCGGACTCTCCGTGGGTCTTGCCGTGTCTGCCCATGCTCTGGCGCTGCTGCTTGGCTGATGCTGACGCTTCCGAGGCAGTCGAGATCTGCGAAGAGCTCCGGTGCCCCCAAACTTTTTGGCGTCGCTTCAAAGGCCGTTTTTATAAGGGTTGCACCTCAAAACCTCACTGACGAGGTTTTAGTCGGGAGAAGTCGACTAACTTACGGTACCAGAGGCAAGCCGAAGCGACGCGCGCGGCCTATGCAGCTGTTCAAGATCCACTTATGCGATACGATAAAGAAATGTGAGAACACATAAAGATCGCGTTAGGAGAGACGAGTTTTTCCGTTTTTGTATCCTTTTGGGGGCGGTAATAGTCACGCGTCTCATCTATACCAGAGGCTGTATATGGGTGCGCATTAGACAGTTTCGGTAGCATGGCTCCCTCACGGGCCAAACTGTGTAGATGTGGACGGACAGCCGCCCAACCCTTTGGATGTTCTCAGTGCGGTGGAGAATATTCTCCTGCCGTATGCTTGCATGCACAGTGGACGAATGGTCGCCACTGCAAGGTTACGTTAAATGCCCAGCAGGCACACACGCCTAAGCTTTTCATAAGAATTTGTTCCGCGTGGCTTTGTTTGATTTCCCACCTAAAGAATAGAGAAAAAATCCACCTCAATACCACACGTTTATGAGAATGCCAGTAAATAAATCGATGGTGAATGCTCCAGGAAAGATTAGAAACTGTCCCACCACCCAAATTACCATCCAACGTCCATTGGTGTCAACTCAGCTGAGAGCGAAGATGAGCAGAAGCTTTAAATTACGAGTGTCTCTTCGATGTCATAAGTCCGGTTTAAGGTGGATAAACTTTATCTATCTTCTATAGGATAAGGTGGACCACCTTTGCGTCGTTTGGTGGTTCAAACAGTCGAAGCCATGCAGTTCTACTGCGCAGCCTACCACCAAGTCCTAGCGGTTGTGAACCAAGGCAGCAACCGCAACGACCCGTACGCTGTGCGACGCGCATGCAATGAGTGGATACGACTGATCCTGGCTCGCAAGACTGTGCGTCTGGAGATGGCAGGCCAGGGCATGTTGCCAGTGCTGTACGATCTCGTTCAGCCTTTGATAGAAGACCACGAACTGGTTCTGGCCGATTGTGTGCACTTGCTTCGCCGTATGATCTCTCTCAAAGGTATGCAATGAACTCTGCTGCAGAGCTATTGCGTCGCGTGTATTGCTATCGGATTTTTTCTTTATGGTGATTGTAGAACCGTCAGAGCTTGATATCCAATCGAGAATCACGGACGCAGGTTTCCTGTCATTACTGATCATGGGCCTGCAGCGCCATTCGGACTGCGCTCGACTGTTCACCGAAACCTGCGCGCTCGTGGCTGTCATGTGCTTCGATACACCCGGTGTGCCTCATGGTAAGAGAGCGTTGGTGCATTAGTCTGATGCAGGACCATACGCCAATGGATTTCTTGCGTTTGATTTGCTCTAGCGGACAATCAAAGCGCCATGACGGAGCAAGGCTTGCTGCGAGTGATCTGCCAGCGGTTGACAGCGTGCAGCAAACAAGATGAAGCGCTTCAGGCGTGTGAGGCGATCTTTTCCGTACTCTATGAGCATGGTAAGCACCCCTTGCTGGATTATTTTCGGTATATATGCTGAACGTTTGTGGTGGTGGAGCATAGAAAGCAATGTGCAAACAGCACTGCGCGACTTCGATATCGTTTCCATGTCCACAACAGTCTTGGATCGATTTAGCGAATCGCCACGCATTGTTCAAGCTATTTGTCGCACACTCTTCCAGCTCATCGCACTTGAAGGTTGTTTTATCCGCTGGTTTTCATACACTCGAAGCCTATTTGCTAACATGTGACTCCGCTGAAGCCTCAGCTCAAAGCGATGTGGTCGATGCTGGCCTGCTGCAGCGTGCGCTGGATTGCTTGGAAGGCATTCCACTCGAGCGTCATATTCTCCTGCAGTGGCACATGTACAAGCTCTTCGAGATCGCAATGCGGCAAAGCGGTCAGTTCAATCGTGCACTACTGATCAATCCTGGAGCTGGGCTCACTCTTTGATTTCCTCAGACGGCACGAAGGACGAATTCATTCGCTGCAAGGGCCATTCGACCATCATCAATGCTCTCGCGCAAACCAAATCAAGCAAGGACAGCAACCCGACGCTGCGCAGCGCTCTCTCGTACATCGCATGTCTGCTCTTTTGCGACCTCGCACTGACGTCCGATCCACCAGGTAATAGCATGGCGTGTCCTGCTTGCTGTCTGCCACACGAGTTTGATCGTGGACTGAATGACATTCTAGTTGTGCACAAGGATCGCGTGGGTCAGCTCATGACCGCTGGAGTGCACGAATTCGCTGTCTCGGTCGTGAAAGAGCACATCAGCGTCACACACATTGCAGAGCAGGCCATTCGACTGCTGGAGATCCTCGCCAGCATCGAGAGCCATCGCATTCCACTGACCCGCATCGGCGCTTCGAGACAAGTCAAGCTCGTGTACAACAGCACTACCCAGAGCGGCCTACTGGCCTTGTGCGAGCGAGCGGTGGCTGCAATCGAAGGCACGTGAGAGCAGGAGCAACAAATCAGAAAGAACGATGTCAGCGGGCGCTTGGCTTTGCTTTCCCGTGGTTGCTTGCTTCATCCCACTTCCCTTCTCCTCTGTACGTTGGAGACAGGCACACGCGAGCGGCAACTGACTTGTCAGTCACTCGCCAAGCCAAGGCGTGTCCGTACACTTTTGAGGGCAAAAAGTGTACGCATGTTAGTGTACAGTACCGCGTCCATCATCGAATTTACTCAATTGTTGGGTGTACTGTACTGTTGCGAGACACAGTGACCGTACAATTTTACGCTGTGAAGAGTGTGCGAGCCTCTTGTTTGGTCTCGTACAAATTTCAAGTTCATCTGTCGTCTGGTTCTTTCCAACTCGAGCCGCGTAATCGGCAAGTTTGATGTCACCTCACTTTTCAGCCAATAGCAAACGCGTATTTGCGATCTCACTTCAATCGTACTTAAGGAGTCTGTACGAACGAGGCAAGCTGCATACATGCAGCAAGGGCTGCGGTGCTGCGGCGCTCGTTGGCAAGCTCAGCACGACGCGCCCTATCGGTACACGACGCGGTTTCGTCGGAGGAACTACTACGAATGTACGGTACAGGCCAAGCAGCTGCTATACGTTCACATCACATGCACATCACATGAATGACTCCTCCTCCTCCAGCAGTCACCACGGCTCATCCTCATCATCCCTTGGCAAGCTACCCATCAACTGAATCCTGCTTTGCACCTTGAAAACCCTCCAACCCAGGAACACCAGCCACACAGAACTCCACAACATCTTTTCTTTGTGGCTCAAAAGACGTTGTTTCTGAATGAGTGCGCTCTCCCCAGACAAGCAGCAATCCACTGTACGGTAAAATAGTAGGCGCAGCACATCCTGCTGGGTCAGCCGCGACTAAACGATGTACGACACCGTACTGGCAGCGGCCATGAGACCGCAGGAAGAGAGAGAGCTGCTAATCGGACAAGCACGACCGCGAAGGGAGGAGGGAGCGCGCGGCACAGGAAATGCATGGTCAGCGTGACCGCGTGCTGACGATTGAAGGCTTTGTCTCTGGTGTACGCATCCCCCTGGCGGCGCGCACTTGGACAGCCGTGAAGGGAAGGTTGCGGATGTTGGCTGGCGATTCAAAATGACAGCGAGGTGATTTGCGCTCTGTCATCAGCAACAGAGCCAATCAGCAATTACCAAAGTACCTTGGGCTTCTAATTGAATGCTTCTGCACCCATGTACACCATTACGCAACCTTTCGCAGCAATTCCCACTATTTTCAGCGACCAGAGTCTACTTTATGCTCCACACCGCAAATTGCACATCTGTGTGACGAGCATAGTATGGAGATTCATACTCGAAAAAGAGTTCATGCAAGGGTATGGTATTTAGAGTACTGGCTATGGCTGCTTTTGGTCGCTGACAATAGCACTTTTCTCCATTTTGATAATTTTGAGAAAACGTATGTCACGATCAGACAGCCCAGAACTTGTCGCAACATCAATGTCAAACAACCCCGCTGGATAAAGTCGCTGATGGACCACATACTGAAACAGCGGTAGAGAGGAATGGGTGTATCTGTGCATCATCTCACGCATCTGGTCCGGCCAAACAGTTCTGGAAGTAGCGTATCTTGTGCTTTCTCAGGAGATCTTTTAAATCTACTAAACTTTACTAAATGGTTGGGTTTTCCATACAAAAACTCAAGACTGCCGTTGTCTCACTCATTCAGCCAAGATCCAATTTTCCGTAATCACCTGTTTGGACGCATACACAGTAAACACATAAACGCAGCCAAACCCAACCCATTTATCGAGATGCATTCATCAAGTTTAGTTTACCTTGTAAAAGAGCGTACATCATGTATCAGTTCAACTGGACTTACCCACAAAAAGCTCAAAGAGCCGGGTTTTTGGGAATGAAAGTCGTGCTGCGAACTGCATAGAGAACGTGCACTCGGTCTCCTAGCAGTACCGTAGCTGAAGTGATGCGCTTCGGGGGATTGGACCCGGGATCCATACTTGGCAAGATCAGCAAATGTGGGATTCTATCAATTGTCGACTGCTGGTGGCCCCACATTTTCTTATAAACGGTGCACATCCAGTAAAAACTTTATCAGCGTTTGAAAGGATAGTGAATTGCGTCTCTCTCAAAAAAAAGGATCGACCCGGTGATGGAGAATGCAAATCCCGGAACAGGCTCTTTTCTGAGAAGCTGTGGATCCTTTCTGGCCCATTGACCTAAAGTGGGAGGCGCATAAAAGACCTCAAGAAAGAGAGACGGGCGAATGGAGGATGATGGGATCTTGTCCGTAGGTCGGGCTCTTTTCCTTTGGTGCAAAAACCAAGGTGTAGATAAGTGGGACGTTTTATGAGCCCAGTCAACTGGGTGCGACATAGCCTGTCCATCCTTTGCTTCTCATCCCTGTGACCGACCTCTCGGTCTGATCCGATAGAATGGATTTGCGTCTGGGAAGGGGACAAACAAAGAAGCGCCAACTGTTTTGGAGTTGTATGCGTACACTTGGGCCATTCAAGCTCCAGACCATTCGGCAATTTGCACCACCCAGTCACCATGGAAGGCCCGAAGCCCACGTTCTGGGAGAACATCCTGCGCACCAAGCCGCTGTCTGTGATCCACGCCGAGGAGAACTCCAATGATCTTCCTCGCTCGCTGTCGCTCTTCGATCTGCTGTGTATCGGTATCGGTGGTACCGTCGGCAGTGGTGTGTTCTCCACCACGGGTGACATTATCTCCGGTACGGCCGGCCCTGCCGCCTTCATCAGTTGGATCATCGGTGGTGTCGTGTGCTGCATGAACGGCGTTGCCTACATGGAGCTGACCACGCGTGTCCCCTCGTCCGGTTCGACTTACGCCTACTCGTACCACGCTATCGGTGAACTGCCCGCTGTCATTGCCGCATGGCTGCTGACCCTTGAGTACGGTGTCTCTGGTGCCGGTGTCGCTCGTAGTTGGGCGTCTAAGGTCCAGGACTGGCTCGTGGAAGAACACCCGAACCACACGTACGACTGGATCAACCAAGAATACACCAACTTCCTCGGTGCCATCATGATGGCTCTGTGTGTGATCGTGCTGCTCTGCGGTGTCCGATTCGGTAAGTTCTTCGTCAACACCATCACCACCATCAAGGTCGGCGTCGTGCTCTTCATCATTATCGCTGGTTTCGCCGTCATGGATCCGGACAACCTCTCGCCTTTTGTGCCTCCTCGTCAAGAGATCGATGGCTCTGAGACGTTCGGTACCCAGGGTGTGATCACTGGTGCCTCGCAGGCTTTCTTCGGCTACGTTGGTTTTGATGAAGTCTGTTGTCTGGCCGCTGAAGCCAAGAACCCCAAGAAGACCATGCCGCGCGCTGTCATGGGCGTTGTTCTCGGCACGATGTTCCTCAGTTGCTTCGCCTCGCTCGTGCTGTCTGGCATGAGCCCGTACCTGCTCGCCACCAGCTTCGGCGATGGTTTTGAATACGCGAACCAACACTGGGCTGCCGAAGTTGTGCGCGCTGGTGAGACCATTACCATGCCTGTCGTGGTGCTTGTGTCGTTCCTGGCCCAGCCTCGTCTCAACTACGCTCTGGCCTGCGATGGCCTGATGCCCCAGATCTTCGCCAAGGTTGACGACAAGGGCAACCTTTTCGTGAACACTCTGCTCACCGGTATCTTCTTCACAGTCATGGCCTTCTTCATCCCGTTCTCGACCCTGTGGGACATTGTCAGCTTCGGTATCCTGCTGTCCTTCAACATGTCCAACGTGGCTCTGCTCATGGTCCGCACCCGCAAGGAGTCGCCCAAGCTCGCCCGTAAGCTGATTGCCGGCCTCGTGGGCAGTGCTCTTATCTCGACCTACTGCTACCAGCAGGGCTACATGAACAACAGCTCGGACGCGAGCCTCGTGGTCGCCATCATCTTCCTGGTCATCACGCTCGGCTTCTGCGCTGCCATCTGGCTCAAGTGCCCGCAGGAGCCCAACGACCCGGAAAACTACTCGGCCCCGTTTGTGCCTCTGCTGCCCACGATCTCCATCCTGGCCAACTGGTACCTGTCGTCGCAGATCGGCCACCTGGCCATGGGCCTCACGTGCGCCTGGATCGGTGCCGCCTGCATCTCGTACTTCATTTACGGCTACAACAACTCGGCCGGCCGCACTGGCTGGGCTGCGCTGCTCAATTTCCTGCCCAAGGACTCGACCATGCGCTCGCCCATGCTCTCGGTCAACGAGGTCGGTCCGTCCATGACCCAGATGATGAAGGAATAAGTAAATCCACACCTTATCCCTCCTGATATGTGAAACGCCAAGTGCTTTTGCTTTTATAGGAAGGAAGGATATCGTACATAGATGATGATGAATAAAAGTAAACACCTCAATGCGTATCAGAGTTTGTTACTACGTAGTATATGTGTGCAGCTGGATTGAATGCACACCACTTTCTTAAACTCAAAGAACTGATATTGATGATGACAGAGACGATAGTGGCGCAATCAAGCAGATGATCAATAAGGAGGGAGGACGTCAAAGTCAACTTACGCAAATGCCCATAAAGCGTTTGATCGCAACATATGAGAAGCTGACAGGTCATGTCTTGGGCTCCTTATTGGTTCCATGACTTGAAGATGCCGGTGCCCTGATTTGGGTGATTGGAAGACCTTGCAGCTGCGGAAGATAGACAGGATGCTGAAACTTGCGCTTGTTGAGTCTGCACATGTTCAACTGGACTCGCTTCAACCAGCTGCAATCAAATCGAAAGGGTTTGCGCAAAACTTGACCCACGCTTTCTTCTAGATTCCAGCTCACCAGACGTCGCGAGACTGATATCGAACTGATTGATAACGCTACAGTACCTCAATTCTCTCCCATCTCCTCACGGAGGAGTTCAGTTTTCCCGTCACATACAAGAACCGAATAAAATAGAAAACCGTCTTGATCGTACAATATTCTCATTCAGTACACTATGAAAGTGATTTCATGTGTGACAATGGACAGCTTTGTGGACGAACCAGAAGAAGCGCCCACACGAGCCACCAATATGGTGAATGCCTCTTAATATTGGTGCCTTTGCACAAGCTATCACACCACAGCACCATAATTCCCTCCATTCAATTCCTCATGATCTCAAAGCATCTCCATTTTCCCTCCGCGACGAGGCAAATTCGTATCCTTTGCTAATTAACGACCTTTTTATGTGCATCCATCCTTCGCATGGGGTGCACCTCATGGGCGATCAAGATGACCAACTCGCGACGCTTCGCCGCCGACATACACGCCGCTCTTTCGCTTACGTTGAACAGCGTCTTCTCCATGCAACCGCAGTCACCTCGGCCCCACTTCCAACGGCGGCAAGAGTGCGCGGCTACCAAAATGGCGTTGGCCATCAGCTTGGTGTTATAAGTGACGTTTCTGACCTGATAGGACGGCCAGGATCAGTTCTTTGCGCGTCTGTTCCGGACATGTCCCATCCATCCGGTTGACAACCAAGATGCGTTGCAGCTAGGGGGAAAGTCTATCACAGCCACGTCTCTGCTGCCAGCCAGCCAACAAGACCAGTCTCCGTCAAATCCCTCGGTCACTCACTCTCATTCGCCGATTTACCGCGTCATTGGGAAGACCATTGCGCCCAGGAAGACCAAGACCGCCGCCGCCGATTCCTATTCACTCAGCCGTTGGTCGCTAGTCATCATGGAGACCCAGCCCACGTTCCGCGAGAATATCTGGCGCACCAAGCCTCTCCGTGTGATCGACGCCGAGGAGAACTCGAGCGATCTGCCGCGTTCGCTCTCGCTCTTCGATCTGCTGTGTATCGGTATCGGTGGCACTGTTGGTAGCGGTGTGTTCGCGACGACTGGTGATATCATTTCGGGCACGGCCGGTCCGGCCGCTGTGATCAGTTGGATCATTGGCGGCGTCGTGTGCTGCATCAACGGTGTGGCCTACATGGAGCTGACCACGCGAGTGCCGTCGTCTGGTTCCACGTACGCCTACGCGTACCACGCCATCGGTGAGTTGGCTGCTGTGATCGGTGCCTGGCTGCTGACTCTTGAGTACGGTGTCTCTGGTGCTGGTGTGGCCCGCAGTTGGTCACAGAAGATCGAGGATTGGCTTTTGGAGGGCAACCCGGATGGCAACTACCACTGGCTCAACAAGGAGTACGCCAACCTCCTCGCCGCTCTCATCACCGCTCTCAGTGTGGCCGTGCTGCTGTGCGGTGTGCGCTTCGGTAAGCTCTTCGTCAACACCATCACGACCATCAAGGTCACTGTCGTGCTGTTCATCATTGTGGCTGGTTTCGCCGTCATGGACTCCAGCAACCTCTCTCCTTTCGTGCCTCCTCGCCAGGAGATTGATGGTTCCATGGTCTTCGGCTATCAGGGCGTCATTACCGGTGCCTCGCAAGCTTTCTTCGGCTACGTAGGCTTTGATGAAGTCTGCTGTCTCGCTGCCGAAGCCAAGAACCCCAAGAAGACCATGCCCATTGCCGTCATCGGCGTCGTGCTCGGCACGATGTTCCTCAGTTGCCTGGCCTCGCTCGTGCTCTCGGGTATGATCCCTTACATTGACGCCACGAGCTTCGGCGCTGGCTTTGAAAACCAGAACCTGCACTGGGCTGCCGAGGTCGTGCGTGCCGGTGAGGCTCTGACCATGCCCGTCGTCGTGCTGATCGCCATTCTGGCCCAGCCGCGTCTTAACTACGCTCTGGCCTGCGATGGCCTGATGCCCCAGATCTTCGCCAAGGTCGACTCGAACGGCAACCTGTTTGTCAACACGCTCTTCACCGGTATCTTTTTCACGCTCGTGTCGCTCTTCGTGCCGTTCTCGACGCTGTGGGACATCGTGAACCTCGGTGTGCTGCTGTCGTTCAACATGTCGAACGTGTCGCTGCTCATGGTCCGTACTCGCAAGGAGTCGCCTAAGCTCGCGCCCAAGCTCATCGCGACGCTCGTGGCCTGCTCGCTCATCTCGACCTACTTCTACCAGCAGGGCTACGTGGACAACGACTCGGACGCGTGCCTGGTGCTGGCCATCATCTTCCTGGTGCTCACGCTCGCCACGGCTCTGACGCTCTACATCAAGTGCCCGCAGGAGCCCAACGACCCGGCCAACTTCACGGCGCCCTTCGTGCCGCTGCTCCAGACCATCGCGCTGCTGGCCAACTTCTACCTCACGGCCCAGATCAGCCACCTGGCCATGGGCCTCATCGTGGGTTGGATCGCGCTGGCTTGCATCTCGTACTTCATCTACGGCTACAACAACTCGGCCGGCCGTACGGGCTGGGCCGCGCTGCTGCAGTTCGCGCTGCCCAAGGACTCGAGCATGCGCTCGCCCATGCTCTCGCTCAACGAGGTCACGCCGTCCATGAGCCAAATGGTCAAGCCCAAGACCCCCACCACCAGTAGCTAAGTGAATCCGCCCACTTTCATATCCCACCTATAGGATACACGAACGCTCAATAGTTTTTAAGCGAATCAAGAATATAGGAAACATGATTCTAAATGCAATAAACCGTAAAGAAAATGGAGATCGATTGAAGCTTTATAAGTGTGCGTTTGGGTTGACAACTGAAGACCGCTTGAATGAATTTATACCTATAGCTATAGGCGCTGAATATGCAAGTTGCTTCACTTTTCAAGACCAGGCCAGTTGGGGCGATGTTCGTTGTCCGGGTTCACACGCTCCGTTTTAAATAATTCAATAAACTGAAGGGAACGCATTGTGAGCGAAAGAAAAAGCAAATTCTGAAGCACGGGAGAAACCATTCGTACCTGCTGGTCCATCATGCGTGGCTTGGGGGCTGAGAAGCGAATGTATTCGTCAAAGATGGAGCTGAATGCCCATTTCTGGACCTTCCGCAGCGAGCCAACCAGGCAACCTGTACGATGCTGGATACACATATTCATAAAACAAATTGGCATTAGATGCGTGCATACGCCTTTGAGTCTGTCAGCTATAGAGCCTCCAATTTACCTTTCCTTTGTTGCAGTGGATGAGCATGGGGTGGTTGCGCTTGTCCAGCACTGCATTTAGCGCCGCCACAATTCCGTCTTCTGGGATATCCACAAATGGTTCCTACTCGGGGGAGAAAGAGAATGCCGTCAGATTCAGATTGTGAGATGTTGGAGACCACGGCACCAAGACCGCTCACCTTGTTTCCGGGGACCCCAAATTGCAGCAGTTTGATGTTGTGCATGCGGTTAAACTCCGTATTCGCAAGCGGATAGTCCTCCAGAACGAGCGTCAAGATGGAGCGCAGACCCAGAGACTTCTTGAGGAAGGCGAAGTTCTTCTTCTTTGGGAATCCGCCTGAGGTTGCGTAACAGCAGATTCGCATGAGCAAGATGCGAGAGAGCGAAGGACGGCTAGGCAAGAAGGCGACAAGAGAACGTACTGCGGTAGAGCCCCTTCTCGATCATGGCGAAGTTTTCCGGCGGGATGAGCTCCTCGTACTCTGAGTCGTCCTCTTCTTCCTTCGCGCGGTGCGCGCTGTCCGGCAGCGCCATCGACAACGCACTTGCGCCACTTGCGGTCATGGGGCGTGGTAAACAGAGACGCAAACCGGTTAAACAAGCGGATAAGTTGATGGATACCATCTGTTTAGAGAGGGAATCGATGCGGCGTCCTTATCATTAACGCCACCATAGTGAGGATTGCTAATGCTGCAGCAGACCATCGACTGTGGCACGAAGCTCTGCGTAGAGATCCATATTGGCCATGTGCTTTGGCTGAATGCCTTCTAGAAGTCGATTCGACAGAGTTTGCATCATATCCAAAGGGATAGAGTTGCTGTGTGCACTCCCGCGGAGCAGAATGTCCATCAAGCTCATGCATTGGACTACAAGTTGCTTGGTCTCCGGTTGCAGAGGCTTCTGGACTTGTTCCATTTGAGCCATCGTCTTGGACAGAATCGTATGCGATCGCTCTTGACTCGCAGACACAAAGTCATCGGCCCATTTGGCGTGTTGGGCTGAAAGAGTGGACGTATGGACGCTAGACGTGCTGCCATACGAGTTTATGGGCTCAGAGCTTTCATCGGATATCGTCTAAGAAGGCAACAAATCAAGAGTTAGTCCATCAACGCGTGCGTATGATTGGACACAAGCAAACAAACCTGCTGCAATTGCATGAACGCTTGTCGAAGTGAGTGGTTCGTAACCTGTAGATTCTCAGAGAGCCAAGCATGCTGCTGGTGGAAAATCTCCGGATCGTTTGCAACATACCACTCGTGGTGTCTGCGTGAAGGTGTTTTTGATGGCGTCTGTTGCCGTGCACGATCGTTCATTTTGGTCAACGAAGCGATGAGCTGCTCTTTCCGCTGCAATAAATCACGCACCAGCACTAAAGTGCGCAACTTTGCTTCTCGGAATTTCTCCATCGATTTGCTGCTTGTCGAGGAGCTCGCACTGCCATCGCATGAAGCTTTGGGGGAAATGTGAATCCCTTGGACGCGCATATCCAGGATGCTTGATGGATCCTGACGCTGGTACTCTCTGGGCTGCTCAAGCACCATCACACCAAGCAAACTGCTTTGGAAAACTGCGTCAGGTTGATTTGCCACCTTGATGAAGCAGGCACCGTCTTCTGGGGAAATACTGGCGATCGACCCCAAGAGAAACCCGCGAGGCTGCTCCATGCGGACTACAACCACCATATCCTGTGTCAACCGAACAGGGGCTCCGTATTGCCACCCGTGCGAGAGTATCTACAAGTAGAATC
This sequence comes from Elongisporangium anandrum, assembly GCA_023337935.1. Lineage (NCBI taxonomy): Eukaryota > Oomycota > Peronosporomycetes > Pythiales > Pythiaceae > Elongisporangium > Elongisporangium anandrum. The sequence goes on from JAADXR010000072.1 coordinate 44,819, forward strand.
ATAGCTGAGGACCAACGTACCGCCGTATCACCAAGCTGCCCACATTCACCAACCTGCTGCTGTGCTATCATTTGCTGCTTCATGCTGCGAAAAACATCCAACTTGAGCTTTTCTCGCGCTAGGAACTGCGGGCTAAACCGTCGAGGGCGGCCCATGGTTGCACGGACCGAAGACCAGATTGGGCGGGCTGCCTTGGTAATCTGAGCATCAGGATCGCAGAATGTGTGAGCCCAATCCATCCATTCACTCATTTAGCTGGCTGTATTGTACCTTGCCCAGATCCATTTGATGGAGCGACTGCAGGAACTGGTTCTCGTTGAAAAATTCCGCGTCGAAGACCGACTCGAACCAGTAGTACCACGGCAGATCAAACTTCTTGGCCGAGAGTGCACTGGCATTTGGATCTGTGAGCCATCGTCGATCAATCTTCGCGGACCACACCAGTCGGTGCTGCCGTCGTCCTCCCTTCGCTACTCGCTGTCGACCGTCTGCCGTTTGCCCTTCGACCGCCAGCAGGTCGTCTGATCTGGACGATTCGCGCGAGAGGATCAGATCCAGCGTCTTGCGCTTCTTGGTCTTGCTCTCAGCCTTTGTCGGATGCTCATCCCGCTTCAGAGACTGGTTGTATCCCGCCGCCATGGCTTGCTCATCGTCTTCTGCTGTCTTCACGGCTGATATCGACGGAGTCTCCACTGAGACGTCTGCCCCTTCTTCTTCCATTATACTCAATCCTGTGGCCGCCGCGTGGTCTTCTCCAGCAATGGAAGGACTCATAGGAGGATTGCTCTTGTAGTGGTCCATCATGATGGCGCAAAAGCCTTCGGCCGAAGCCTCGGCCAGTGACAAATACCCGCGATGCATATCATAGAGCGCACGCAGCATCACGGGCGTTCTCCCGGGCAGAGGCGGCAGCAACGGATGCTTCGACACGTGGCGTCCTTCCACGAAGCCCTTGCGCTGCCTCTGGCCCTGGCGCTTGACCAGCACGTAGAACGCGCGCAGCTCTTCCGACGTCCATCGTGGCCCCAAGAGCGACGACATCAGCTTTATCGAATGATTTCGCGATTGGTACATACCGATTTCATTACCGGTATTCGTCTTGCTTAAGTGCGGGCACAGCAATGTTCCTTGAAGTACAAAACCGAACTTTGGCGTTTCGAACACTTAACCGACATACGTGTTGATGCTGATCAGATCGGATCGTACTTAGGCGAAGCGCGCCATAAGCCCGAGCGAGCGGCTCCGGAGATGACCAAGAAGCTCATGCTCAAGCTTCCGGTGCCTTCTCCCAGTGCGCCCGTGCTCATGGGCAGCAGCACGCTGCTCGCGCTGGCGGCCGGCATCGTGGCGGTCGTGGGCGTGTCCACGCTGCACAAGCGCGCGCTGGTCGCGGCGGGGGCCTCGACCTCCAGTGAGAGCACGCAGGTGCGCGTGGGGCTGCTGCGCGTGCATGTGCCGCAGAACTTCAGGTGAGCTATGCTCGTCCAGACGCCTGGAGACGCGGATCAGACGCTGATGCTGACGCGTTGCTTCTATGTTCAGAGATCTAGTGAAGAACGACGTGCTGCTGGAAAAGGCCATCGACAACGTCTCGGAGACGCTCATTCTGTACGTCGCTGGCCGTGATAAGCACGAGATCGTCAACTACACGAGCGAGCTGTACACGCTGGTGTGGGACCTGGCCTGTGTGCAGAACAAGCCCATGTTGGACATTCGGTACGTCTCGCTGTTGCCATTATAGCTTTCCTAATGGGTCTAATGTTGACGGCCTTTTTCTCCTGTAGCATCGTGGGCGGCTTTTCACACGAGCACTTCCAGTCGTGGGACGACCTCGTGCTCCAGCCAGAGCTCAACGCCGTGTTTGGTGAGGACGCGCTGCTGAACGTGCAGCAGCTCAACGCCAAGCGCTTCGAACGCGACGGGCTGTTCGCCGTGACGTACCACCCGCTGGCCATGCACGTGGAGCGACGGCTCTCGAGCGAGTATCATTATTTCGAGAACGAGCACACGGATCTCACGCCGCAGGACTTGGTTCTTCTCGGTGGCACGTTCGACCATCTCCACAACGGCCACAAGAAACTGCTGTCGCTGGCCGCCAGCATCTGCGCACGCAAGATGATCATCGGCGTGACGGCCGACGCCATGCTCACCAAGAAGCAGCACGCCGACCTCATCGAGTCCGTCGACAAGCGCAAGGCCAACGTGCAGGCGTACGTGAACTTCCTCAAGCCGCAGCTCCAGCTCGAGATCGTGACGATCGAGGATCCGTTCGGCCCGGCGATCGTGGTGCCGCAGCGTGTGGCGCTCGTGATCTCGACCGAGACCATCGCCGGTGCCAACAAGATCAACACGATCCGCCAGGAGCGGTCGCTGCCCAAGGTCAAGATCTACGTCTGTCGGCGGACCGAGAGCAGCACACTGAGCTCGAGTTACATCCGCGAGCGCATCGCCGCCGCACGCAGCAAACGCTGAAGCTCCTTCGCATTCTCTTCTACGTAAAAACTCAGTGAACATGTGGCCTTGTGCTGTCAAAAGGGTGTGGTTGTTTCTCATTTTCGGCTTGTTCTTGCTCTCTCGTCTGCTATGAATCATACATGAAGCTCTGTGTGTGTGCTGGGTCGGCGTGTCGTCGATAAATCCGCTAAGTCCTGTCCTGTGGTCGCTCTTCTATCACGGCTGCTGTGTATCCGCAGAGGAAGACGCCTGCTGCTCGCCCATTGTGCTGCTGGATGACGCCGGCAACAAACCCAGACACCGCTGCAGCGCCGTGATGTCCACTTCCAGCGGCACCACGAAGCCGTTGATCCGGAACGGAATCGATCGGAACACGGGGCCTTCGTGACTCATGTCCAAGTGCTCCGGCGCCATGCTGTTGGCATTGCTGGCCACGTCCTGGTTGCCCGCGGGTGTCCGGTTCATGGATCCGCGAGCCATCTTGCGTGGTCGCTCGTTCGTGTTCATAGGTGTCGAGTCTCTACTAGGTCCGCTGTTGCTCAGTGGCGTTCTGCTCGACTTTCTCGAGCCGCTGGCCGGTGTGGCGTTCACAGTGTCGACCTGGATATGCTGCTGGTAGTTGGACGCTATTGCCTGCGGTGTGGAATGCAGCGGGAACTGCTGCGTCATGGCGGCCACAACGGCATTGGCCCCCCCGAAGCCCAGGAACGTGCCTGGCGTCGCAGGCGTGTTGCCGGGCTCCGAGTATCCAGCCGTGGAAGCCGCGGCGTCCGGAGACCGTTGGTTCGACGCCGGATGGAACATCTTCATGCTCATGCGCTTCTTCTCCTTCTTGTTGGCCGTGTCCACGAAGTAGCTGAAGACCTCGTACTTGAGGTCCACCTTCATACTGCGCGCCACCTTCCAGCGCATGCGCAGCAGTGGGTCGAAGTTATCCTTGGTCAGTAGCACGTACTTGGACTGCGTGGCGTTGCTGGACGGCTTGAGGTAGATGCCGCGCGTCTCCTGCACGAAGCCCGGGCCTATCTTGCTGTAGTGGCGCTCGATCTTGCTCTGGAAGACGCCGAAGCCCTCTTCGGGCACGAACGCGATCGGGATCTCCTCGTGCAGCTTCTTGCGCACGGCCATGAGCGGCTCGCCGCACTTCATGGTCAGGATGGCCGTGCACTCCTCGTTGTGCGGGAAGGCGCCGAGGTCGTCGCCGCCGGCGTCGCCCTGCTGGTGCTTGAGACTCAGCTCGTCGTCGCCCATGGAGCCGCCGTCCACCGAGTCGCCGCTCGTGTGCTGCATCATCCTCACGTTAATTCCTGGGCCCGAAACAAAAGTGGCGCGCGCACGTCTTTAGAACCGGCTTGACTTGGATTCAGTATGCCAACCCGATTTCCCACGCAAAATTTTGAAACCAGCAGCCGCACGCTTCGGACGACCTTCGTGCGACACGGCATCCCCCACTGATTCCCATGAATGCTCGGTGTACACGGCGTGATAGTACCGTGGTGGCACATTGTGAAAGCCGCCGCAGCAGATCGTGTGATTGTTCATGTGAAAGAGCAAAGTGACGCGGCAGCTGAGCTGAAGGCCGATCCATGCGCTGTCAAACCATTAAGCTCTGTCTATCGGTTGATTGTCAATGATGGAAAGCTGACACCATACGACCGAACGGCCATCTATTGGTGGTGCTGGCGATCCAACTTGACGTTGGCGAGTGTGGACAGAAGCGTACGGTGGCCTGCAACTCTTGATTGATTGCGCCACGATTGCAGTTCAACCCGAAATCCACGCACCAAGTCAAACTCGTCATGGCGAAAGATCGCTGCCTATGTATCCAGGACGATTGGCATGTCGAGGATGGGATCTTGGGGGTGATCGTCGCGCAATAGCTTGTGTTCAGCCGCAAGGAACATTGCGAAGTTGCGGTCGCAACGAGAAAGATCCCATCTCAACCCTCACGTCAGTCAGTCCACCGCATCAGCAAGTTGTCTAACCAGCGACCAGAAATGGTCCTACCCTGCGAAAGCGATGCCAAGCAGACTCAAGAGTTTATCGTCACGAGAATCCCAGTCCTGCGTCACAACAAGCGCTGCCACATGAGCCCAGTGACGCCCATGCTGCAGGCTGATTCATAACCAACGTGTCCCATACCGGATACAGTAGAGTAGCGGGTCAATCCATTCCATCACGAGATCGGTCACCGCCTGACCACCACTTCTTCAAATCGCAGATGAAGCGAGAGGCCATTCGCAGACCAATCAACGGCGCAGCGTGACCGTTTTCAATGGCTCTTCCTCATTGATGTGGATTGGGCAGAAGGGAAGCAAACACTGAGAAGAATTGGCAGCAAGAAGTGCCAATGGATTCTGCCAAGAGGCAATAGTGATTCACATCGGAACTCATTCGTTTTGCGAGGGGATCCACCATTCAACTGGCGTCATCAGGGCCTGACAGGCACGCCAGCATCACAAAGCAGGATTTATTCGAAGAGGATTGACTCAGGATAAGCTTTGCTGGTGTCGCAGAGTCGCGCAGTGAGGAGGGAATTACGAGATGGAAGGAGGGAAGAGGAGCTTGCTGATCCACGAGTACTGTACGGTTTGTACCGTACGATATCCTTTTAGGCTTTCTCAAGTGAGCCCTTGGAGACAGACAGGAAACCATTCATCTTGGGAGGAGTTAGACACTCACAGTGTGAAGGTGTATAGGGTGAATACTCATGCAAGTTCAAGGATTGAGGTCCGGACTGAAGTTTGTGAATGCAATCGCCACGAATACTGGGGGCTGATCGAACTGTCTTTGTCGTGAAATTGGACCAGAATGCATGCTCTGGGCAAGTCAGTTCGTCCACGAATAATCCATTGTCCCACCTTGCTGGTGGCAGTTTGAAATGTATCAGAACAAAATTTGTCTTGTACATGATACTGTTCCTTCCGTTTTTGAAGCACGTGCAAGTTGGTCACTGTGTCGTGTTATTATAATTATAAGTACACACGGTAAATTCTGTAATTTAGCATATTTTTACACAGTAAAACGGAGTACAGAGTTGTTTATGATGGCGTTCGCTTCCAGCAGCTGTTAATTGCCTAAGGCAGTCATCGACAAGATTTGTCCATAATGCACGAGTAATGTCGGCTGCCTCGTGAGCTAACCACCACCGCTCCGACATATCCTGCATTCTAAGCAACCGTATAGATACGGCATAATGAAATGGATTGGGCAAAGCACACCAGATCTGTGGGTGTCATATCAGAAAATATCCCAATGTTTCCCGATGATTTATCATCACAAAATAGCGGAAATCGATAAAAAGTGTGGAAATGGCCCTGCTCTTGACTGGCAAGCAGCCATGTCCAGCTCCAGCGGGCGCCAGAAGGTGGCACAGAGACGGGTCAACTTGGACGTGTCATCCCCCTCCCACGAAGCGTACGCTTGCGACACGAGCCGGGCCCAAAGGCAGCAGCAGCCCCAATGCAGCGCAGTCCCTCTGCCTGCCTGTCCTTCCAATACGTAAAGTGCGGTTGAATTGCCAACAAAGCACATCCCCCATTGTGTGAAAAAAGGAAACCCACACTCACTTATCTTTTGGCAGCTTAGACATGGCGGGGTCCTTCCCTCTGCCGCCCGGGTACTTCGCCCCCATCGAGATCACGCCCAGCGAGGCGCACGACTTCCAGGCCTGGGGCGACCTGCTGCTGCAGCGCACCATCGACGCGTACCACCAGGAGCAGTTCGAGACGCACGAGCAGAAGGAGCGCAAGTGGAAGGTCATCAAGTCGCGCGGCGAGCTCACGTCCTTCCGGCGCCGCAAGGCCGCGACCACGGGCTCGCCCGACGAGTGTCGATACCTCACGACCGGTCGCATCGACGGCACGCTGGACGAGGTCATGATGGCCCGGTACGCGGACACCACGGATGCCTTCCGCCGCATGAGCGCCGTGTACCGCGAGGACCTCGTGGACTGCGCGGTGCTGCACGTGATCGAGCGCAAGTCGGCCGCTAAGCCATTTTACTTCTCCGGATTCAAGTGGATGACCGTCAGGTCGCCGGGCAAAGGGCTCGTGAAGAACCGCGACGTCTGCTGGTTCGAGCACGCGGGCTTGACCACCGACCGCAATGGCAAGGAGATTGGCTACATCCTGACGGAATCCGTGGACTTGCCGACCTGCCCGCCTTTCAACGAGTGCGTTCGCGCCAAGTTCTCGGTCTGTTATCTATTTAAGCGCAACAAGAGCGGCGGCGTCAAGATCTACATGCGCGGCAACAACAACGCCGGCGGCAAGGTCATGGACTGGATCGCCGACATGAAATCGGCCGAGCTGTGGCTGCGCATTGACCAGGCCCAGCCTGCTACGCACGCCTACATCGCATCAGAGATCGCGCGGAATTCAATGCAACGAAGCAACGCCAACAAGTACGTTGCTTGCTTGTTGCTGTTGCCACTAGATCATGGTGTTCTGACGAGGGTATTGTGTTGTTGTGCAGAGAAACTGGAGTCTGCGAAGTCTGCCATGAGAAATCAGGCGGCCTCTTAGGATCAGAGCGCGAGTGCGCTGTGTGCCATCGACTCACATGTTCGCGCTGCATCACCAAGAAGCGCGTCTTGAGCACCAGCGCCGACTTTACGGAAGTGCAGAAGGAGCTGTTCTGCAAAAAGTGTCTACGTCTGGTTCAAGAAGTGAATCTGCGAGACCCCGAAGGCTTGCGGAATATCTGCAACAGCACTTCAGCATGTGAGTTTGTTTGGATATTCGTCATGCATTTAGTGAGTCAAAGCACTGACTCTCGTCCTCCGTAGCCTCACAGAGCAGCCGCAGCCATCAGCCATCCGCGTCTTCTTCGTCCGATGGTCATATTTATGCCGGCTCCGAGCACGGCACAGACGAAAGCCGAGACACCAACCTGAGCTCTGTGAGTACCTACTCACACAGCAGCAACAGCGCTCGTCCTCCGCCTCCCACGCTCTCCTTTGGCTCAGGTGAAAAGCCCATGCGCAGCGTGAGCCAGGGCCCGCCAGTCATGTTGTACGACACGACCGTGCGCGAGAAAAGCGTCAAGAGCATGGACTCCGGCACCGCCTCCATGGTCTCGACAGTGGGCACGCAGGACTCGTTCATCTCAGACACATCGTCGTACGCGCCGTCGTACTACAGTAACGGTGACGGCAGCGTGTACATGGACCACAGGCTCTCCGAGACGCACAGTCTCGCGAACCACTCGGCGTACGTCGGCAAGGGCACGCTCTCCACCAACAGCGGCCTTCACGGCGGTTCCTCGTACGTGTACAGCCAGAGCCCGGACAATGCGGACTACTCGCAGCAGGAGCTCATGGCGCAGATGATCAACCTGAGCGTCATGGCCGAGAAATCGCTCAAGCTCGTGCAGGAGAACGACAAGCTGGCGCGCAAGTTCGGCCAGACTAACAGTTATTAGCGGATATGATGTGTGTATGTGTGCTAGGAATGTTGCAGTTGTTAATACGTTGTGGTGCGCGTTGTGAGCGAGAGGATAAACACAAAACAGTGTAAAGGAATGTGTTGCAGATTGCTCATTCACGATTGCATATTCACAAAAGTAAACAGAGGACTCGCAACTTCAAAATGAGGTGATGCTGGTGCTTTGACATCATGCCAAGCACCGGCATCAGCTCACATGTTAAACAACCTGAGAGCGTAGAATGAGCGGCGAATCTTGGCATTGACGTTGAAGAACAGAGGCCACGTGAGGATTTGACGTGAAGTTGACGTGAAGAATTGATCATGTCCACCATGACTGATTGATGATGCGCATTTCCTACGTGGCCCTTCAGGCGGTCCGAAACGAGGCGAGCTGGCGACGAAGACAGACGTGCGAATTCCGTGCTACTGTGGGCAGATAGCTCAATACTGTAGTTTTGGACAGTTGGATTTACCACATGCGCCAGTGGTGAATGCATCCATGGATTGCCAAGCGCCCACGAGACAAGGACGTATTGTGTCCGATAAGGAGTAATTCATTTGCACATGAATACCTCCACAGGCCCACTTTACACCAAACTTCCACCAGATCATAAGCAAATGTGGGCCAGCCCACTTTTCCAGGCACCCACATAAGGACGCGTTGGTTTCATGAGGAGGGCGTACCGTAGCACTGCCTATTAATAGATCCCGCTTTTGCTCTGCCGGGATGGCATACCCGTTCGCAGACACACCAATACGCAGCATGGCCGACGATCGCGGCCGCCAGTCGCCATTGCGGCGCGGCCTGGAGGACTCGGAGGACGACGCCGACGCTGCAGCGGCGTGTGATCAGCTAGTGGTGGCTCGTGCGGAGAACGGCACGGCGTTCTATCTGTACAACCACCAGGTGCGTGCAGCAAAGATGGCTCCCATACCAGCCACTCTGACTGACTGTGCGGATCTGTAGGCCGGCGGACACAAGCCCTTCCTGCAGACAGCGAGCGGTCAGGTGTGCAAGCCTGCGATCCCGTTGGAAGTGCTGTTCTACGAGACGCTGGACCAGTCGTATCCGCAGCTCAAGCCCTTCGTCCCGCCCTTCGAAGGCGTCATCACGGTCGATCTGCATCTCCCGCCGCCTCCTCCTGTCGATGCTGCTGCCAATGGGAAGGACCACACGAGCGCTCTCCCATTGTCTCGGATCACTAGCGTTGGCTCCACGACCAGCAGCAACGGAGAGGACGTGGATCCGACGCCGCCGTCGTCATCGTCTGAGCGCATTGCGCCGCCCACGAGTATCACGCCCGCGAAGAAGCGGCGTCGACCGGAATCGCGGCCCCATGCGCCAGTGATCGTGCCCAACAGCCGCAAGACCAGGACGCCGTCGTCCACAGCCAGCAGCTACAGCGCGCGCCTGTGGCGAGCGTCCTACAAGTGGAACAAGGCGATCGGAGGAAAAGCCAGCGAGGGCAGCGCCAGTGGAGCCTCAAGCACCTTGCGAGAAGTAACGTTGCCTTGTGTGTATGCATATTCCACGGCTCTGGCTTGGTGCTGAATTCTCTGGATTGCTCACGCTCGTCCAACCGTGTGTCTCCTTCTGTCGCTAGTACCTCGTGCTAGGCGACCTGACGCAGGATTTCTATCGGCCGTGTGTGCTGGACATCAAGATGGGCACCCGCCAGCATGGAGAAGACGCGTCGCCGGCCAAAGTCAAGAGCCAGAGTGCGAAATGCGCCGCCACGACGTCGCTGGAGCTTGGCCTTCGTCTGTGCGGCATGCAGATCTACGACCACAGTGACCAGCAGTACAAGCTCTGGGACAAGCACTGGGGGCGGAAGCTCAAGGTGGACGACATTGAGCCCGCTCTGGAAACGGTACGATTCTCGAATGTTGCCACTGATCGAGACTTCAGCTCATGGATCTATGTTGTCTTGCTAGTTTCTATCGGTTGGAGGCACGGAGCTGCCCATGGTCGCGCTGGAAACGTTCATCAAGAAGCTCGCGCAGCTCCGCAACGTGGTAGAAAGCACGACGGGCTTGCGCTTCTGGGGCGCGTCGCTGCTGCTCGTGTACGACGGAGATGACCGCGTGCGCGGGAAGGCGGACCCAAAGCGACAGGAAGTGCGCCTGATTGACTTTGCGCATTGCCAAATGAGCTCTTCGTTCGACAGCCCGGACGAAGGACTGCTGCTGGGACTCACCAACATGGACCTGTACCTGCGTCGAATCCTCGAGCGAGCCACAGCAGCAAGCCAGAATTAAAGCATAGATTAGCCAGACTCGTGAGATGGAACAAAACGCCCTTGTTACTGCATGGAAGTTCGTGGGCTATAATACAAAAAATGCGAGGCCTTTAGATTCGTTTCCCATGCAGTCGCCTGCTTCATGATGCTTCCTCTGTTTGGAATTGGCTCGCCATGGAGCGGTACTCAGCCGCGTCTTCCGGCCGGCCCAGAGTGATGAGCAGCTTCGCACACTTTTCCAGCAGATCACAGCGTTGACGCAGGTCCGTACTGCTCTCCATCGACTGTTTGTACTCTCGAAGCGCGTCTTCAGCGCAGTTCTGGGCCGCGAGAACGTCTGCCAGTGTCTTGCGAGTCAGAGACGAGTCCTGGCACACGAGCGAGCGTCGCAGCAGACGTTCGGCGTCCTCAAGCCGGTCGATGGCCACGAAGCCGCTGCTGAGCTCTCGCAGCAGGACAGGGTTACTCAGGTTATACCGCAGCGCTTGGTCCACGAATCTTCTCGCATCTCGCTCTTCACGCAGCGTGACGGATGACGAGCTATTGAGCGCCAACAGCGCCAGATAACCCCAGACTTCTGGGTTGCTGCCGTCCAAGCAGTTGGCCTCGGCCAGCGCCATCCGTGCGGGCTCGAACTTGTTCATGCGGAAGCAGGCGATGCCCATACCGAGCCAGTTGGACGCCATGGTGCGGAATTCCTCACAGGCATGTAGGAAGACCGCCTCGGCAGCTGCAAACTGAGAGACCTGCAGCAGCACAAGCCCCAGATGAACAAACACAGCCAAACGACGATCCACTTGCAGCGCGTCTTTGAGCGTCAATGCGCGCTGGAGACACTCGATAGCGGTCTCGTTCTGGTTGTTGTCGCGTTGCAGATAGGCTTTGCCCAGCACCAGCCAGACCAACGGATGCGAGGAGTCGATCTCCAGAGCGTCCTGCAGCAGCTTCATGGCGTGCTCCATGGACTCCCAGTTCAGCAGACAGATCTCGGCCTCGATCACGCGCTTCATGACGCGCTCGTGCACTGAGAGTGTGTCACGTGGCTTCCGGAACTGCTGGGCAAGCTGCAGACATCGCTGCGGCAGTGTTCGAAGCCTCCACTCATGGGCCTTTTCAGCCAGAAACAGCCATACTGAGCTCAAGCTCACCTGCTCGCCGTGTTTCTGCAAGACCATTTGCGCCTTGAGCAGCTCAAAGAGCGTGAGATTGCCCGTGGCGTCGCGATCCGAGTGAATGAAGTAATACGCGAGCAGTGCGTGGGCTAGCACGAGATTGGTCCAGTTGGATGACTCAGCATCCACTGCGAGCAGCACGGCCTGCTTGGCCACATCTTCCGCTTGTGGGAGGGCGCTGATCTCGCACAGAACCGCCGCAAACGTGAGCACAGGCGACACTGCGCGTGCATTAAGCGATAGACACTGACGTAGACCAGCGCCAGCCTTTTCCAGCCGTCCCTGTGCGAGGCAGAAGCGGCTGTAGTTGTACCACGCAGACACGAGCGCAGCCGACAGCGCATCGCAATTCGCAGTCGAAGCGGCTGCTTCTAGCTGCGTATGCTTCTCAGCAAATGCGATGCAGTCGAGATGCATCAGCTCGCACTTGTCGGTGTCTCCGTTCACTTCGTTCTCGAGCGCTTTGAGCTCCAGTGTTCTCAGAACCTGCAGCACCTCAACGTGGTCGTAGCCCACCGCAGCAGCCTGCGCTTGCTCCAGAGCGCTGCCGTCCGAGTAGAACGTCTCTTGTAGGATCGCGTGCACTTCCTGCATGAGCAGCGTGTACAGCTGCGCAAACTCTTCCTTCATCCTGTTCGTGTTGCTGGCGTCACCCTCTTTTGCAGCTTCTGCATCGTCGTCGGAGACTTCCGGACGCATGAGTCGGTCGCGAATGACTGGAATGATGCGCTTCTTGAGCGTCTCCTTGAACGCGTGGTACGTTCCCTGCGTGTTCAGCCGAAAGATGAGCTTCTCCTTCTGCTCATCGCGCGCCACTTCGGCATCGTTGGCGGACGACGGCGAGTTGGGGCGCAGCGATGTCTCCTCGTATTCGTGCAGCAGCGTGAGCACTATGCGTCGGATCTCGCTCCGCAGCTCCGCAAACGAGTCCTTGGCCGCTTCAGATTCCTCCGCCAGATCGCGTCGCGGGATCAGCTCTTCCAAAGTGCGAGTCGGAGGCACGATTGCTTCTGGAGGCACCAGTTCAAGCGGCGAATTCAGAACCTCGAGCTCGAGCTTCAGCTGCGTGCCGGCAGCCGTCATAGCACGAGACAGAGCCGTCGTCTGCTGGACAAGTGTATCGTACTCGTTGAGCATTGCCTGCAGCTTTTTCTTCTCGTCGTTGGACGCAGCAGCTGCCAGTTCCTGCTCGATCGCCTCTTTGCTCACGCCCGCAGCCTTGCGAAACAGACCAAAGCAGGTGGCCAGCGTCTCGCCTGGCGTGAGCAGCGCCGAGAGGTCCACTCGAATGGTGACCGAGACCACGTCGGTGGCGAATTTGCCTCCGGTGTCGGTCGCAGAGCGGCGCAACCGCCCGATGACATACTTGTGCACGCGCAGAAACTCAATCAGCCGATCCACAGCACTCTACGCAAAGCACACGGTCGCTAAGGACACAAAACCTTCGGATCAGAGGGCAACGGAGCTCATTACCTTGAGATAGAGCTTGGAATGCAGCGGAAAACTTGGAAATGCGACTTTCCACGTACCCGTGCAAGTCTTTGGTGTTGTACCAGCACCTTCTTCGCCTTCTGCACCAGCATTGTCAGCCTCCGCATCGTGCTGCTGCTCTTGTTCACTCTCAGCCGCTGTCGCGTTGGCTTCGTACACCAGTTTTCCTCCTTGGAACGAGAACCTTTCGGTGGCGGATTCCTCCATAGCGTTCTCATTCGGTGCCACTGCTGGCAGTTCGATCTCGATCTCGTAGCATGCGAGATTCCTATCGGGCGCTTCACAGAAGCGACTGGCCTCCTCATCTGTCTCGCACTCGACCGTCCACTCCTGCGGCAGATTCACGATCGCAAGCGACTGAAATCGGAGCACGCGAGCGCCGAGCGCAAACTCGACGAGGTCGGCATCGCACTGCACAGCCACTTCCAACGTGATCCGCTGCTGCTGCGGGTCCCAAGCCGCTGGGATATCCACTTGCTGCGTCGACTGTCCGCCCATGACCGCTGGCAGCAGTGGTATCCGCTGCTCTCCGATGCATTCATCACTCGCAGCCAGACGTGTGGTGCCAGCGTACAGCGTCACCACGACCTGCGCGCTCAGCAGCGTGTTCATGGCGTCAAATGCGATCGGAATGGACTTGGATCCTTGTACGTAGCCCAGCGCTACGTCATCGCTCTCGTCTGCGTGCGTTGGCTGCAGCTCGACGGACTTGGTGCACGCCTGCTCGTCGTCTGCCGCGAACCAGAAGGCGTCAATGGGGGAGCCGCCTGTGGCCTGCACAAGCTGCACACAGGCCCAGACGCTGCGGCTCTGACTGTCGATGCTCTCTGGGGAGTCATGGCACCACGCGATCCGCTGCAGAGACACCGAGAAGGACCCATGCGGCTCGGCCATCGCAGCGACCGATGAGAGACACCGCGTCCGTTGGAGCCAAAAGTACCTATGTGGTCTCAGATAATGTGCGCCACACTAGATAGTGCATTTGACAAAAGGCGGTGGGAGTTGATTTGGATTTCTTTTCTCAAAACAAGGCGCGTATTGAGCAGCTCCAAAGCAAAGATGCTGCGTGTGGGACGGCAGCTGCGGACGTCCGCGCACTGGCGGCGATGGCTCAGCAGCAGCAGCACTGGGGCTGGAGCTGGCTTTGGCAAGGAGGGCGGGCCTGTGCAGCGTCTGAGCGACGACATCCGCAAGTCGCAGGAGGAAACGCGTCGCGTGCTGGTCCTCATCCGCACGTTCAAGCAGGTAGAGAGGCACAGATGGAGGAGATCTTGTCGTCCGCAATGTCCTAATACGATGGCTTCCTATTGAGCAGTACGGCCACTTTGTGGCGCAGATCGATCCGCTGCAGAAGAGTGAGTGACTGGTGTTGGTCTCGCTATTGATCTGCTGGCTGACGTCACTGGTACCATGATAACAACAGGCGAGAAGCTTCCGGAGCTGGAGAAGTGGATCAGTGGAGACCGGTGGGTGGAAATGCCGTTCTTCGACAACTTCAACCTGCGCAACTTGGCGTCCAAGAATCTTCTTGAGCTCACGACCTACGGTGAGCTGAAGCCATGACCTTTTCCTGTATTCTCTTATGCTGATACGTTCTCCTGCAGGCTTTACTCATGATGACCTTGACCGAGAGTTCTTCATTGGCGATGATCTGTCCATTGGCCCCGTAGCCACGCTTCGAGAGGTACGCGCTATGACCCAAAGCTGTCGCGGTCTGAGGCTCTGACAATTAATGCACACGACAGATCGTCACGGAGCTGCGGGAGCTCTTCTGTGGCCACATTGGCATCGAGTACCAGCATCTCCGGAATCGCGACGCAGCGCTGTGGCTGCGCCAGAGTCTTGTCAAGTACAAGGTTTGTCGAATTGAATGCCTTACGTAGCCATTCCCGACTCACATCAACACTCTACGTGCTGCTTATAGGACCACGCCTTCACGGCAGAGGAGAAGGTGAACATGCTGCGCAGGATGATCGAAGCTGAGCTCTTCGAGCGCTTTCTGGGTCGCCGTTTCTCCGGTGCCAAGAGATTTTCGATCGAAGGCGGCGAGAGTCTGATTCCGGGTCTGCGTGAGCTCCTGCAAAGCGCAAGCGACCAGGGAGTGGACATGATCCACATGGGCATGGCGCATCGCGGTCGCTTGAATGTACTAGCCAATGTCATGCAGCGGCCACTTCGTGCGATCATTTCGCAGTTCCAACCATACCTTCCCGATGAGCCAGACTACCCGAACAACTCAGACGATGTGCGCTACCACTTGGGCACGTCGTCTCTGCTCAAGATGCCTAATGGACGGACCCTGGAGGTGCATCTCGCAGCCAATCCGTCACATCTCGAGGCCGTTAATCCGGTTGTGCTGGGCCAAGCGCGCGCTCGCCAGGTCCAACTCCAGGATCACGGCAGCCGAGTCATGCCGGTGCTTTTGCACGGAGATGCCTCGATGTTCCAGGGATCAGTTCGTGAGGCTTTTGGGTTTAGTGCTCTGGAAGATTTTCGAACTGGTGGCACGATCCACGTGATCATCAACAACCAGATTGGGTTCACCACTCTGCCAAAGCAGGCGGATTCCGCTGTCTACTGCAGGTAAGCCAGACGTCTCTCTATCATGATTTCACGACTAGATCTTATGGTGCCTGTCTTCTGTAGTGACGTCGCCAAGATCTCAAGAAGCCCGATCTTCCACGTGAACGGTGATGATCCAGAAGCTGTAGTGAAGGTGATGAAGATGGCCGTCGAGTACCGACAAACCTTCCACTGTGATGTGGTCGTGGATCTCGTGTGCTACCGTCGCCATGGCCATAACGAGCAGGACTCGCCCGAGATCACTGCGCCCGTCATGTACCACTTCATCAACAAGCACCCGACGGTGACGAATCTGTATCGGAAGAAGCTCGAGAAAGAAGGCGTGCTGACCTCACGCGATTTTACGGATATGTGTGCGAGTTTCGAGAACCACTTGTCGTCCGAGTACCAGCATGCCCGCGAGTTACCGTCTACATGGGACAACAACGCCGACACCTCGTGGCGAAGCGAATGGTACGACATCACAGGATCCCACGGTCGAGAGCAAAGTGATTCTGATAGCGCACCCGAATTAAAAGAAGCGGATGCGAGTCAGAACAAGAAGCGCAAGTACGATCGCTCGACTGGAGTGGACCAGAAGTTCCTCGAAGAAGTCGGTGCGCAGTTGTTCCGCATCCCGCAGGGCTTTGCGGTGCACAAGAAGGTGGAAGCCATCATGAACAACCGCTTGCGCGCCGTGGAGACTGGCGATCGTGTGGATTGGGCGACCGCTGAAATGCTCGCGTTCGGGTGTTTGTTGGTTGAAGGCGTGAACGTACGGCTGAGTGGTCAGGACTCGGAGCGCGGCACGTTTAACCAGCGACACGCAGTGCTCTATGATCAGTTCGAAGCGCTCGCAGCTCGCAACTCGTCCTACACGCCACTGAATAATCTGCATGTGGACGGGATCAAGGCAAAACTAGACATGGCGGAGTTGGACGGCGTCCCGCGTGGTCAATTCCAAGTTTGCAACAGTCCGCTGAGCGAAGAAGGTGTTCTCGGCTTCGAATATGGCTATTCGCTTGAGAGTCCCATGAGTCTGACTATCTGGGAGGCACAGTTTGGCGATTTCGCGAATGGTGCGCAGACCATTATCGATACATTCATCACGTCGGGCGAGCAGAAATGGCAGCGTCAGTCGGGACTCGTGCTTTGTTTGCCTCACGGATACGAAGGGCAGGGACCGGAACACAGTAGCGCTCGTATCGAACGCTTCCTGATCCTCCACAATGAAGACAGCGATATTTTTACCAAGGCAAAAGACATGGCCGACGCTGATCAACGCGCGAATTTCCATGTTGTGATTCCATCGACCCCGGCTCAGTATTTCCATGCTCTCCGGCGGCAGGTCTCGCGAAGCTACCGCAAGCCGCTTGTCGTGTTTGCGCCGAAATCGTTGCTGCACCATCGACCGTGCAACTCCGACTTGGCCGATCTGGCGCTCGGAACGTCCTTCAAGCGAGTGCTGCCTCCACATCCTGACGACCAGATGAATATGGTCAAGGACGAAAAGGTAGCTCGTTGTTCATCTCGTGAGTTAACTGGCAGGTGCTGATGCTGTGTTGTCCTTGACTTCACAGGTTCGAAAGCTGATCATTTGCTGCGGCAAGATCTACTATCCGCTTTTGCATGCGATGCGTGGTCGCGCCATCAACAATATCGCTACTGCGCGCGTTGAGCAGCTGGCGCCATTCCCATTCGATGAGGTCGCAGGTTTCATCGCCAAGTACCCGAATGCCGAGCTGCTGTGGGTGCAAGAGGAGCCAAAGAATATGGGCGCGTGGTCGTACGTGTTCCCACGGCTCCTCACAGCGTTGAATCAGATCGATGAGAAGCGTACGTTCCGGTACGTGGGCCGCCCGCCCTCGGCGTCGCCTGCTACGGGTCAGCACGAGCTGCACATGCAGGAAATGCGTGTTATCGTGGACGAAGCTCTTTCTTAAACAGAATCGAATTGCCTGTTGTTGATCTCACTCTCTAAAATTGCGGCTTGTACCAGTGTTTAGCTGCTACTCGTGTGTTTAAGACTCCTTGTACAGCTTGCGGTACAGAAACTCTTGCTCGTGGCGAGCTTCGAGGTACGCCGCATGCGACGCCACGTCCGGATGAGCCCGCAACAGCGTCACACCCTCGCGTGAATAGTTTTGCACGTCCTCCAGTGAGTGCAAGCCCAGGTACGTTCCCAGAAGCATGGCGATACCCCGAGAGGTCATCTCGTTGGAGCTGCTCTCCAGCACAAGCTCCTTGCCCATCGCATCGGCCATCATTTGTCGCCACGCACTCGAAGCACGAAGCGCAGTTCCACTCGCGACCACCTTGGCCTCAGGCTCTGCGTACGAGGACAAAAGCGAGTAGACGAGGCTAACGCGAAGCGCCACAGACTCCATGCCTGCGTGCAGTAGCTCAATCGGAGTCGTCCACTTGTTGATGCCCGTGATCGTGCAGGTCGCGTCCCCCAGCCATCCAGGAGCTCGCTCGCCACTCAGAAAAGGCAGCATCGTAAGTCCATGAGCATTTGGCTGGATCTTTTGCAGTTGCGCATCGATATCTGCAGACCAGGCGTGGAGCGTTAACTTTAAAAGA
Organism: Elongisporangium anandrum; assembly: GCA_023337935.1. Taxonomy (NCBI): domain Eukaryota; phylum Oomycota; class Peronosporomycetes; order Pythiales; family Pythiaceae; genus Elongisporangium; species Elongisporangium anandrum. The sequence goes on from JAADXR010000072.1 coordinate 62,750, forward strand.
GCCAATATGCATAGGAGTAGGAGTCTTTACCTGGATCGTCAAGGCGAAGTGTCTTGCGCAGGAATTGATAAACGGATCCGCCGTCGTTCAAGGCACCGCCAAGCAGCAAGTGGTCGGCTCCAATGCGGTAGCACCACAGACCCTTGGGCACCTTGGCATCCCGCATAGCAGAGGATCTTAGCACGACGCGCAAGGCCGCACTGGTGCCGACTGTCACAGCGATGCGTCTAGAACAAAGCGCATGAGCATCAGTTCTGCGAATCCTGGCCATAACTAAGAGCACTGCTCATGAACGTACGAATTGTCGATGCACTTGGAGCCGATATTGGCGGCAGCGCCATCGCCAAGACCGAGAAAGAACGGCACGCGTTGCAATTCGGGGTATTTCTTGGCAAACCCCGGCTCCAGTCCCAAGAACGGCTTGTCCGAGTCGACCAGAGGCGGCATTTTCTTGTGATCCATGCGCACCAAGTCCAGCAAGTGCGTGTCCCATTTGCAGGCTCGGAAGTCAAACAGTCCTGTCCACGAGGCTTCCGAGAAGCTCATGGGCAGGCATCTCGTGGTGTTCGCCGGTGTGGTCCACTTGCCGATGAGGTAGCCTGAGATACTCTGCCAGTGAGCCACGTTGGCGATCATGCCTTGCTCTTCTTGATGCAGACGCAAGAACTCGGCCGGCGCATAAGCTGGATGGATCACAGTTCCGGTCCGGTCGTGGGTCTCAGCCAACGAACCATACGCGCTGAGCGTCTCGCGAAGCTGCCGAGCGCAGTTGGCTGTCGAGGGGCGACGGCCGGCGTACTGCAAGCATAACAGTCCAGCAGTAAGCATGAAATCTTTGCTATGATGGCTCTGAGCGAGATCTTCGTACCGTGTACACGGGCGTGACGCAGTGGCCCTGTCGTTATCAGAGGATACAGACAGGCAATGGGTAAGTGATCACGTGCAAGCAAAGCTGGAGAGAGACGTAGATCCTTACCTGGCTATCAATGCCGAGCAGGTTCATGACAAACGTACTGAAGCCCACGCCCACAATCTGCGACGTGAGACCGATCGCACGAAGAAAGACCATGACGCGATCCAGTAGCGCTTCAACGACGCGCTCGATCTGCACCATGTCCGCCTCGCCCTGCGCATTCACAGCGTCCATGTGCATCTGCTGCAGTGATCCGTCTAGCATGACCCACTCTTGGCTTTTTCCCTCGTTGCCATCGACCAGCGCAAAGCAGCTCGCTCGCACGGAGGAGCTCCCGACGTCCAGCACGATCGTGATCGGACAGCCGCGGTACTTCTTCGGCTTGGCCAGGCCGCGAACAAGCGCCACATACTCGCGGTGCTTGGTCTGGCTGCGGTGGTGCGCATATCCGCCAGCGGCGGCCGCTGTGAGCAGCAGCAGCGAAGCCATTACCTTGGGCGACTGCATGCTTGATGACCAGACTTTGGTAAAATGTGGAGCGATCCACATCCGACCAAAGTGTTGTCATCAATGATGACTCCTCTCACCGTTTGCCTGCTAAGTTCGTTCACGTACTTAGTGTAGTCAGACGTACTTACCGGTTTTAGCCAATGAAACTATCTCGATTGAATTAGAAGAGCTATATTTAGTAGAAAATTACTAGTCAATCCGTCTAAACAGATGATTAGAAGAGCTGGCGCATTGCAGATACGTTCTGGGAGGATTCTCCACTTGACAGTTCATGAATGCTGACATGAGAGGTTATCGGTTTATGCAGGATACGCCTTGTCGCAGGATTGGTGGTTTGACGCAGAACCAAATCCCCCATCGGACGACCACGCAAGTGAGGTCCTGAGACTGCAGCATGCTGGGATCTATCTGCCGCTCGACGACGCGGCGCGCTTTCCACAGCTCCGGCCTGCGCCTGGCCATCACCACTGTGCAGGTTCCGTCCATGGGCGACTCCATCAGCGAAGGTACGATCGTGGAGATCCTCAAGACGCCCGGCCAGGCCGTGCAGGCCGACGACGTGATTTGCGTGCTCGAGACTGACAAGGTTCGTCATATACGCTTGAGTACGTTGTCAATCGGTGTTGAACGTGTGCGTAAACAATAGGTCAGTGTGGATGTGCGCACACCGGTGGCTGGTACGATTGTGGAGCAGCTGTGCAAGCTCGACGACAACGTCGAGGTCGGCCGAGCGCTGTTCACGATCGATGACAGCGGCGCTCCCGCTGCTGTCTCTGCTCCGACCACCAGCGCCCCTGTCGCGGCTGTACCCGCTCCTGTTGCCACGCCTATTGCTGCTGCTGTTAAGGCGCCGGCTTCTGGCCACCGTACGCCGCTGATCCAGTTCCTGGGCAAGCGATCGCTGTTGCCGACTCGCGCGTCGCCTCTCGCACAGGCACCGGTTGCTGCTGCTGCTGCGGCATCTATTGCGCGCGCGGAGCCTTCGGGTCCTGGCGTACTCTCGTTCGAACACGTGAAGCGTGTGTCGATCTCCAAGGCCGAGATCGACGCTATCAACTCGGGTCTGACGTTCCTGTAAGCGCGACCATCTCCGTCATCGAACGATGGCTCGCAAAATAAACAAAACATCATCATCGAAATACAAGCAACCATTCTCTTTTGTACATAGATAACAACGCTGTTTGATACGCACGCGTAGATCGTTCGTCAGACGCACACGGCCGAGCTCGCGTTGAATACCAGGCCGTGCTGGGAGCAAAACTCGCCGGCGTCTGTGACCCACTCATTGCATTCGGGCAGATCACACTTCTTGCCACCGCCGTGAGCTTTACAGAATCCGCCGCCACGATTCGTCTTGGTGCATCCTTCGGCTCGGCAGCGACCACCACCGCCATGGCTAATGCAGCGTCCGCCACTGTTGGCTTTGCGCATGCAACCAGGCACTTCACAGGGCTTAGTGCCACCATGCGCCTTACAGAGACCTCGGTGCTGTGCTATTCGCTCGCATCCCTCCATACTGCAATGAGGCTTCCCGCCGTGCGCACAGCATCTTCCGAAGCGGATCTGGGTTCAAGAGAACGAGCTACGGTGAGATACATGCGCTTGACCCTCGTCATGTGGGAGAATGCATCACTTACCTGTTTCTTTGGACAATCCGCGACACTACATTTGTAGCCACCGCCGTGCGCGAGACAGAAGCCGCCGCCTTGATCGTGTTTGTCACAGCCGCGCTTTTCACAGCGCTTACCTGCGCCGCCGTGATCCTTGCACCGACCAGCATTGAGAGCCCAGTTTCGACAACCCTCGGCCTGGCACCGCTTGCCGCCGCCATGCAATTTGCAGCGCCCACCACCAACGCACGGCGTTGCGCAGCCCTCGATATAGCACTTCTTGCCACCGCCATGGCTTACACAGAGACCGCCGCCCTTATCTTTCTTGGTGCAGCCTTCAACCTTGCAGAAGTATCCGCCGCCGTGCGATTTGCATTTGCCCTGGCCGCGGTCATACTTCTCGCATCCTTCTTCTTTGCACTTGGCGCGGCCGCCATGGCCACTGCAGAGCCCGAACCGGATCTGCTTCTTCGCGCATCCTTCAACCGAGCAGCGCCGTCCTCCACCGTGCGTGAGGCAGAAGCCAAGTCCTGCGTCGTACTTCTCGCATTTCTTCATCGAGCACTTCCGACCGCCACCATGCGTGCAACAAAGCGCCAGAGGACCGAGCGCGACATTCGAACAGCCCGAGACACCGCATCGCTTGGAGCCGCCATGGTCTGGACACGTACGCAGATTGTAGAACGCGCAAAAGGGCGTCTGACACTTGTATCCGCCGCCATGCGCGATGCAGAAGCCACCGCCTTGCGAGAACTTGTGACAGTTTTCAAACTGGCACCGCGACTGCTTCTTGTTGGGAGTTGTCGCTACGCTGGACTGCTGATCGCTGGCGATATCTTCTACATTATCGACATTGTTTAGTTCGTTCTGTTCCATCGCTGGTGGCTCTTGAACCAACTCTGTCGTGGTGGTATTGCTTGGTACGTTTAGCGTCTCTGCATGTTCTTCGTCATCTGCGGAAGGCGCCAGCATGCGCTGCACGACCGCAAAGGACGCTGGTATACCCGGTCCGTCGATCACCACATCGTCGAACCGCGAGTCGCCTCCGCCAAAGAGCACAGCAGCGGCGATGGCCTCCTCTTCCTCCATCGCTCTCCACCGGCCTACAACGCCAGTCTGTCAGATGGAAAGCGCAAACGCTCAGCATGGAAAATGAGTCGGGCGGTATGATACCGGTATTCGCGTCGGTATGACTGTCATTCCCGGTGCGCGCATTTGGTTGAAGTTGCCGCCATGGCCACGACGGAGCGCGAGGTGCTCCGCGTGCTGCTGAGCGAGTTCTGCTGCCTGCGCGGGCAGTTCCCATCCTCCTGCTTCGAGGCGCTGGTGTATGGACCAGGTGGCTGTGCTTTGCCTGCATGACTCAGTGGTGCGCTTGGTTGCTGATAACGCAGTATGGCCTTGCAGATGAAAACGAGCGCGTGCAAGTGCTCAAAGCGCCTCCTTTGGATGACCTGCGCGCAACCTACTTACACAATGTAAGTAGATTTAGCGAACACTCGCATGCTGCCTCTGCGCGTGTGGTGACATTGTCGGCGGTTCGTAGCTGCTGGAATATGGCGTCACCGAGTGTCTAGACCGCGCGTGTTTGCAAAGTTTGTCGTATTGTATTTGCGATAACGAAACAGACACAGTTCTTGAGATGTTCACGTATGAATGCGTCAAGATCGGAGGTACTGGATTAATAGTAGCTAAATGATGGTGATATGGTGGTGTTCTCATGGAACTTTAAACTGCCAGACATGATAGCTCGAAGCGAGATAGCGGATCGACTAAGAATTGATGCGGATGGGATCATGCGCGATCTAACAAGGAAAAATCGACTGCTGATACAAACGGTATGGCGCTGTTATATTATATCCTGTGAATGGGTGCATGGTATCCCATCGCAACGATATTGATGTTGATCTAACACGCGGATTGCTGCAGTTGGGACCAATACACGACGGCACATACTTCACGGTGAAAGTACAGTTCGTTAGAGGTAAGATCGCTTTGGAGTGCATTCACTAGATTCAAGCTAATGTGTTGTGCATATGTTTGTGAGTTTATAGAGCGACTTCCGTACGCATCATGGGTTCCACCTTTCTTTCAGCATCAACTGAATACCAAGGGTCATTCCAACATGGATGACCACACAATCACTATGCAGATCGGAAAATTTGCCACGATTGGCGGTGGTCTTCGTTGCTTCGCGATTCAATCGGCTCATGACGCATTAGATGAGACTGTCTCGCAAAGAAGTGGACCGCTTCCCGTCGTCTTCGACCACGAATTCATGAGTCCTGTAGAGCAGGCAAGTAAAGGATCCCTGAGTATTTTATCTGTGTGAAATAGGATGGTGTTGGCATCAATACTGACCAATGACTTCAACAGATATCGGTGAAACCTGTTATCAACCGAACAAACAATACTCCACGAACGCCAACGGATCCTCCGGAGCTGCCTTACGACCGTGTGAAAAAAATCGTATTGACATCAAAATCGTCAATCATGAAAAGAGTATGGGAAGCTGATAAAAGTATCAGTATGAATGTGGTGCGAAAATGTTTCCAGCGACTTTGTCAAGAGGGTATTTTGGAGCGCCGTTCAACTCGGTAAGCCACACTGAGGTGTTCGCGTCACCTCCTCATGTGTCACTGACTCATCTTAAATTGGACTGCAAGGTATTATTTTGTGGCAAATCGCAAAAGTGAATCTCCAACATCGACAAAACAAATGAATAAGACCGCGGATACAACTCAGCACGTCGATCTCAGCTGGCCATCTGTCGATATTGCACCTGTTTGGTTTGCAACTATTCCAGTGAGCTCTATCGCGCTACCAATGATCCCAATCAAGCCCAATGACTGCGAGAGCAAAGTACCAGACATGTGCTGCCAAGTATTAGCATGCAGTCCAATTGTGCAGCGTCGGTGCAGACGTGAACGACGCTTCGTGTCGCTCAAGTGCCTTCATGGCAAGATTTGATTCAAAATAGTGTTTTACACACTATATTTACCAAATTCGCCTAAGTTATGTGCTACTGCCCTGATTTAGGAAACTCCCGCGCAAAATAACCGAGAAAAAGCCCGCGACCGACGCAGTTTGTGCTGCTGGGAACCATCGAACGACCCAACACAAGCCCGGGGCGATGGCGGATGCGATCACGCCCTCAGCTGATGCGACAGCAGCATCAAATGCAGCAACTGTAACTGCTAAGACCAATACAGCGACCTCCGCAACGAGCGATGCAAAGGTAAGCTCTCCGGCGCGAAGTGATTGGCTCACAGCTCATCATTGATCATTGATGTATGATGCATCTTCGTAGGAGCAGACGCCAGTGCGAAGTGTTTATGTGGATCCGTTGCTGGGCGCTCGAATCCGCAAGAATTTTGGCGCGCGCGTGTTCTGGGGATCAGTGGTTGGTTGCTACAGAGTCGGGTCTGGATTGTTTTACAAAGTAAGCTTCGACGACGGCGATGTGGATATCTTCCCAGCCGAGGAAGTGCACGAGGACGTGAAGCAGGTACCAAGCCAGACGACACGCAACGGATTATATTGCTGATGAGTAACCTTATGTATTGATTTCACTCTGTTAGACACGGCGACACGCAGCTGAAGATCCAACGAAGAGAAGTACGCAAGGAGCGATGGAGACGGCTTCCGATAGCATATCGCCATACATGGAAGAAATGCGCCGGCAACCAGCCAAAAAGCGTAAGCGTGTAGAAGAAATAGAGTCTGACGGTGGTGATGAAGATGGACCCAAAAACTGGTCAGTGCGATTATGGGGCGCCCGTTTGTATGCATCAATTGCGACCACCAGCAAAGGCATTACTAGAGTGAAAGAGTTCGTGCCAACAAACACGGGTGAAATAGGTGAAATGGAAGCATCGGGCAAAGTCAAGAAGGGAGATGTGATTTGGAAGATCAACGATACAATCGTGACTGGAATGCCCAGTGCTGAGTTTATGAACCTTATTCGAGGAACGCCACGCCCAATTCAGTTGTGGTTTATGCGCCCGGACGCTCCCGTCACTTCGGATCCTCCGTCGATTGAGTCTACTACAGCAGGTGGATCTAATGCCGTCGCAATTGGGTCAAGTTCACCCTCGGAACCGATTGTGGCGCAATCGATCACAACGTCCTCACAATCTGCAGCGATTATGACAAGTTCACCGTCCGGGCCCATTGTAAAGCAACCAATTTCGACACCATCGGGACCAACAGAAGCGACAGCAGTTACAAGTGCACAAACGGCAGCAGTAACGAGCAGCTCGGAACAGAACCCCGCTCGTGGTGACCTCACGTTTACTGTGCCATCCAGAAGTTCAGTACACTCCACAAATTTTCCTTTCCAGCAAAACGTCCAACTTCGACACCAGCATATCGAAACACATGCTGTCATGAATTCTTCGTCAGCGGCACCGCCAAATGTTCCTCACCCAGTTGCGCACTTCGTGAACCGGAATGGAAATTATCAAACAGCCAATCATGGGTATCCATCAGGGTATTTAGCCCCGCATCACGCAGTGCCATCGTCTGTGCTTACCAATATGCAATTCAATGGTACAAGGCAGCATTATCAAGGACCCGTGGCGCATCAATTCAACAACTCCTTTCAATTCCAGCAACTTCCTTGGGGAGGTGTGGCAAATTCAGCGTTGAATACCCAGCAAACTATGATTGGTCAGCACCGATATAGCTACCAATCTAACCAAAATGTGCGAGCTCCCACCAACAACAATATCATTCAGATGCCGCTTCAGCCACCACAAAATGAACCTCCAAACTCAAGCAGACAAGGAGTGACATGGTCTACGCAACACAACCTGTTTGGTGGAACGTATAATTTGCACGCATCCAATGCAAATCTGCAATCAAGTGGAGTGCAAATGCAGGCATTTGCGAATTCTGCACCAACCCAGTCGATGAATTATGGCCCCACTGTGAACCAAATGCCGACCAGTGGGCAGCATAGTCACAATATTTCATCCACACATCCCCAAATACCGGCAACTGGACAACCCAGTTCTCAGCTGCAGGTTAATAACCATTCTCCTCAAGCTCGAGTATTTGCCACTGAGCAACGCAGCACCCAACCACAACCCAATCATCAATCACCGCGAACGGAAATCCAAAGGAATGCAAGCGCTATAAGACAGTCAGGTTCCAGTCCTTCGCAAGAATTTCAGGAAAGAAGCACGCACAAGGCGGTGCAGTCAGACTCGACATCAAATGTCACCGCTAATGTTCCTGCATGTCCTGAACCAACTCGAATAAATCTTCGTACTGACCATGAAAGCTCGGATGGTCTAGATGCACATGCCGAGGATTCACAAATGCCCGAGGATACAAGTTTGATTACATTGGATGATGAAGATTCTGGCGAAACGTCGTTCTTATCTCTGGATAAACCAAGCTTTGTAACTTCTCTCCCAGAAATTGCATTAGAAAGAGGTCACCCAGTGCCTACTCCACAATTTCGTCCGCGATCTATGACCGGCAATTATGTGATTGTGAGAATTGAACGCAAGCGTTTGCAAGTCACACTTGGAATGGTTGGGTCGCGAGTCGCTGTCACTTCATTTGTGCGTGATGAAAATGGAAATGTCGGCGAAATTGAAGAAAGTGGAAAAGTTTTTGTCGGCGATTGTGTTGTAGCCGTCAACGGTGCACCAATTCACCAAAACACCTCGCCCACCGAGGTCGCTCGCCTCGTCGTTGCCCTCCCACGTCCATTTGAATTGTATTTTCAGCGAGCTTCTTGGGATGCACTTCATGGGTGATTTCGCAACCATGGCAAGCACGCCGTAAATCATTTTGGAATATGCATAAATAGACACGTGATTTGTCAAGGACACACGCCTGAAACGATAAGTAACGAACACAAAATTTCTCAGTCAACTCGCTGCCATTTTGAATGAGTTCTTCGTTGCCTGAACTATCCATATGAAGAATGCACTGGACAGTTGATGACTTTCTTTCTGCCTATTGCGCTTGTTCGCTCTCAAGTTAAAAGACGTTTTCGTACTTCTCCATCGCCCCAGAGACGGCATCCACGACTCTACATTAGGAATATGTTAGCGCAAAGTTGGCACTCTGACCCAGGATATTTGGCAACGTACCTCGTTTCATTGAGAACGTAAACGGAGCGGAAGGCTCCAGATTCATCGAATCGCTATTGAAGTCATTCAAGTCAGAACAAAGTGCATATGGATGGCGCATGGAAAGCAACCTCTCACCTGGATGGTTCGCAGTCGACGAGAGCTATCGACCGCAGTAATGGTTTCCACTGTAATGGGGCGGCCTATTTGCACAGATCGCGACGAAAACATAAGTCTCAAGTGTTTTCGAGGCCCGGTTTAGATAGAGAAGCACGTACCAGAGAGCTTCGAGGTCGCCGTGATAATGATAACGTTCGTGCCTAATTCCTGCATCGTGATATCGCAGTTGCGCATTCGCGGATCGTCCGTCTCGATCTTCGCACATTTATCGTTTATAATCGCAAGTTCGGCCAGTAGAGCGATCAAAGACAACACTCACCTTGCAAATGCCATCGGATACAGGTCGGATCCACGAGTGCTGCGTCGACGTGAGACCGCTGATGGTCGTTCGCGACTGTCGCTGACTCCAGACGCCTAGATAAAAGAATCAGCTTCCTCTTCGAGCAAGTGCCATCGTCAATAGAAGTAAACAAATACCTTCGTCATCGCGGAACAGGACGTCACTCGAGCAGACTTGGCTTCCTTCCTCATGCATTGGGATCGATGTCAACTCTCCATTCCATCGGCCTTCCATGCTACAACAACTCAATGTGAATACTCTGCATTTGCAGGCCAAACGATATCTCAATTACGCATACCTTGGGATGACATGGTAGCTGCATCCGTTCACGCGAACTGATAGCTGGTTGAAGAACGTTCGGCCACTCGCTGCTTTTTCCACACCACAACAGGTGAGCAAGAGGCATGCAACACAGCTCCATTGCGATCATCTTACCAGTCTTGGAAGGGAAGTGAGGGGCATGCGCGCCATTGGTGCTGCGGGAGACCAAGCTCTTCTCCATGCCCAGGCGGTGGACCGTGCCATCGGCACCCGCCGCCCAGATATTGTCTACAAGCACGCAGCAATTTATCGTTAGCAGCTATGCAATACTAACCACGCTGATCAACATACCTTCTTTCATGAGCTTCATATTGGCGTCTTCGTGCATGCGTCGCGTCTTGATCGATTGCGCGAGCGCCTTGTAGTTGACGGGCCGGAATGGCTCGTGCGCCGGCTGTGTCCAAAGCAAAGCAAGCGTCAGCAAGACGCCTCCCCTGTGGTTGACACTACAGCAAACGCACCTCAATCTGCACGAGCACGTCCCCGGTCGTGATGCCTAGCTCGCCGAGCGTCTTCTCATCCGCGAGCTCCTTGCCTTTGTGCAGCAGCACGATGTACTCGGGGTGACCCACGGCCTTGCCGCTCTCCTGATAGGCGGCCTTCACGCCGGCGATGCTCTCGTGGGGCGTGGTCTCGAGCGCGAACGAGTGCGTCTCGTTCTTGATGGTGAGCTGGATGGGCGTGGCCATGGCGTCTGTCTTCTGTCTTGGGGGATCGCTTTCCTGTTGCGGACTGCCGACCGATTGAAGTTGCGCCTTTGTAGCAGGACTCCCAATACTAGCCCCTCCTCGAAGCAGCGTCATTTTAAGGTTAATTTTAGCTGCTCGAAGTGCGCAATTGCTTCATTTCTGCAGCTAAAAATACTATGTTTTAGACTAAACCTTCACGAAAATTCTAGAAACAGCCATACGAAACATATATCAACTTTCACAGCATGTAGCATGGCATATATAAACTTACACAATGCAAACGCAGGTGGGACATGGCATTGGCCAAAACCCAATATCCCAAGAGTGATGGTCGCTTGTGTTTCGTTTCCAATGAGGTTTTTCCCTGCTGGTGTGATCATCTGAGGTTTTTCCCTTGTGACTTCCACTGCCCCTTGGTCTTCTGTAGATTTTTTGTCGCCACGCAATAGGAAAATGCTGATCATGCGGCCGATGCGCAGCCTGGCGGCTCGGCTGGCACAGGGCACGGCGCGCCACACGTCGCAGATGGGCGTCTGGGCCGGAGGGGCGACCGCCAAGGGCTGTGGACGCGCGCCAGTGCTCATGGCGCAACAGCAGCATACGCAACAGACGCGCACCATTCTGTCCATGGTGCGTCGTAGTAAGACCAAGCAGCTCAAGGCGCTCGAGCAGGACGCCAACCGGTACCCGGACGACGCATACAAGCAACTGCGCTTCCTGCAGGAGCTCAACAAGTCGTATCCGGCGCTCGTGATCCGCCGCATCGAGGAGAACCGCTTCGCCATGGACGAAGAGATCCAGAAGGAATACGTCAAGGCGCTTGTTAAGTACGTCTCCCAATCTGATTGTAGATGCGCAATGCAATGACTAACGTGCTTGTCTGTCCATTAGAACGGGTCGCATTGACGCGCTGGACATGTCGTCGGTTCTTCCAGCGACGCAGCGCATGGGCCGCGTGTCCAACTACGGTCACATGGCGGGCGGCGCGGCGTCCACGAGCGGCGTGCAGGGCGTGTCTGCGCACGATCCAGTGTACGTGTCCATGGTGGAAGGCTCCTTCAAGAGCAACATGTGGAAGACGCTGCGCACTTTGGGCGTGGCGTTCCTCGTGGTCTCGGCCCTGGGCGCGATCCTGGACGAGAAGGTGGGCAAGATCGGCAGCGCTTCCAAGGTCATGGGCGCCACGGGCAGCGACAAGCGCTTCAGCGACGTCAAGGGCGCGACGGAGGCCAAGGAGGAGCTGGAGGAAATCGTGCAGTTCCTCAAGGACCCGGAGCGCTTCACGCGTCTGGGCGGCAACCTGCCCAAGGGCGTGCTCCTGACCGGCCCGCCGGGCACGGGCAAGACGCTGCTGGCTCGCGCCATCGCTGGCGAGGCCGGCGTGCCGTTCTTCTACTCGTCCGGCTCGGAGTTTGAGGAGATGTACGTGGGCGTCGGCGCCCGCCGCGTGCGCGATCTGTTCGAGGCCGCCAAGCGCAAGGCGCCGTGCATCATCTTCATCGACGAAATCGACGCCATCGGCGGCACGCGCAAGCTCAAGGAGCAGCAGGCCATGAAGATGACGCTCAACCAGCTGCTGGTCGAGATGGACGGCTTCGACCAGAACAAGGGCATCATTGTGATCGGCGCCACCAACTTCCCGGACGTGCTGGACAGCGCGCTGGTGCGTCCCGGCCGCTTCGATCGCCACGTGACCGTGGCGCTACCGGACGTCGCCGGGCGCAAGGAGATCCTCGAGTTCTACGCCAGCAAGATCCCGATCGCTGACGACGTGGACCTGGACGTGCTGGCCCGCGCCACGCCCGGTATGTCCGGTGCTGAGCTGTTCAACCTCGTGAACGAGGCCGCGCTGCGGGCGTCCATGAAGAACGCCGAGTTCGTGGACATGGACTCGTTCGAGTACGCCAAGGACAAGATCCTGATGGGCGCCGAGCGCAAGTCGGCGCTGATCACGCCCGAGTCGGCCAAGCTCACGGCCTACCACGAAGGCGGCCACGCGCTCGTGGCCATCAACACACCTGGCGCGCATCCGGTGTACAAGGCCACGATCATGCCTCGAGGCCAGGCGCTCGGCATGGTCTCGCAGCTGCCTGACGGCGACCAGACCAGCATCTCGCGCAAGCAGCTGCTGGCGCGGCTGGACGTGTGCATGGGCGGCCGCGTGGCCGAGGAGATGACGTTCGGCGCCGATGAGATCACGGGCGGCGCGTCGTCCGACATCCAGCAGGCCACGAACCTCGCGCGCGTGATGGTGACCAAGTACGGCATGAGCGAGGAGATCGGACTCGTGTTCCACGACCTGCGCGCCAACGACACGAGCCCCACGACCCGCAAGCTGATCGACGACGAGGTGAAGAAGCTCTGCGACGCGTCGTACCAGCGCGCGCGGTCGATCCTGGAGACCCACAAGGCGGACTTAGAAACGCTGGCCAAGGCGCTGCTGGAGCACGAGACGCTCACGGGCGCCGAGATCAAGAAGATCCTGGACGGAGAGAAGCTGACCCGCAAACCCATCAAGTAAATAGCAACAAAGCAACAGGGAGCTTCTTCCACCCATCCATCCATCCACTGCTCTCTCTCTCTAACGTGGCTGCTCTCATGGCTCATTAGCACAGCCGCAAGACAATGGTCATCTCATTGTTTCTTCTGTATTTGAGTCATAAATGCAAGCACGAGCCCAATCGCACTGAGGCAGACGTCAGGGACAGCGAATGGGCTCGTGAAGAGGGCGGCGGAAGTCTATTCCTCCTTGGCTTCCGGCGTCTTGATCGTGTACAGCGAAGCAGCGAGACCCACGGTGACACCGGCGGCGATGATGGCCTTGCTGGCCAGGGGACCCTCCACATTGTTGATAAACTGAGGGGCCTTGTCCCAGACCTACATGAAGAGCATTGAGTGAGTGGATCAGTCCAAAGGAAGAGAGAGCAAGCGCCAACGTACGGCGTGACGCGCAGCCGCGAACATGTGGTACGCGATGGGGTACGCCACGAAGAACTTGGACACGGGCGCGAAGCCCGGGATCACGTCCTGGCACGTGTAGATGATGGCGGGCAGGTCGGCGCCCACGAGGGCCAGCGCGCTGCCGGCCGTGAGGCCGAACGAGATGCCCATGGCCGTGAAGCGGTTCATGACCGAGGACACGGCCGTGATCGGCATCTTGTAGATCGTGACGTGGGGCGAGATCGGGCGGCCCAGCGCAGCCTGGCGCTCCGAGTACGTGGCCGAGGAGCTGGAGGCCAGCGCGCGGCCGGCGACGGCGGGCGAGGCGGCGGTGCGCAGCTTGCTCAGGACCTGGAGGCTCATGATGTCTGGACTGGGTCGGTCGTTTTCGGCTCTGTTCCTCCCCTCGATCAGAACCACCAGGAACCCTCCGATATCTTATACACCTCTGGCATTTCATACTTGAAACGCAAACAACAGCTGCTGGCGCTTTTTACGTTAAGGTGGACCACTTTATTTTCATTTCACAAATCCCGGTGGTCCAGATAACTTTTACAGTGGATGGTCCGTCTAATTACGATAAAAGGCAACTTTTGGATTTAGTACCGCAGTGACAGGAAACACGCGACGCCGGCCTTGATCCAGTACTCCTGGTCGGCGAATTGGAGCTGGAGATTCGTCTCGGACACGAGCGAGTTGCGGAAGATCGTGCGCTTCGTGGACGGGATCTCGATCCAGACCACGAAGTTGGTCGAGTGGCCCGTGGTGGACAGCGTGCCTGTGCGCGTGAGGATCTTGTACACGGGGCAGCGGTAGATGCCGCTCTGCGGCGCCTGGCGGTCCTTCACGGGCAGCAAGTGGATCACGGGCATGCGCGCGAAGAGCTCTTTGGGCAGCGGGTCCACGAGCGAGTGCGCGGCCTTGTCCCACCGAGACCCCTCGATGAAGAGCCCGGTCATGTAGCAGCCGCCCTGTACTGGCTTGGCCGTGATGCTCTCGGCCGCTTCGTCCTGCATGAGGAACGCGAGCGAGAGCGAGTCAATCGCCAGTGAGAACTGCCGCGCGTGGTTCTGCAGAATGCCAGTGAGAAAGCCTTGCGGGAAGAAGAACCCGGAGAGCCAAAACACGATCGGGATGCCGTCGTCCACCCAATTGGTCAGGAACCGAATGCGATCCATGAAGTCGTCGACCCAGGACGTCAGCGCCTTGAGCGACGGATACGCCTTCTTCTCCCATTGAGGTGGTACCTTTTGGTTGAACAGGCAGTTGGCCATTGTCTCCAGCTCAGGCGACATGACGATCAGCCCTTTCAGCGCCTTCTGCAGACTCGGCAGCGAGGTCTTCATGATGGAGAGCAGGTAGTTGTACCGTTGGCACTCCTGCACTAGCACCGTGTTCATGGACTCTTCGTACATGGTCGGATACCGGATACCGATGGATTCAAGGTCAAAGAGAGCTGGCAGGCGGTCCTCAATGGCCTTGGCCTGCTGCTCGATGATGCTCTCTCGCGAGAGTCCACCGCCTGAGGAAACGCGCGGCTGAAGCGCCAGGATGATGTCAAACATGTTGAATGTCTCGGCCAATGCGCATGTGATGTTGGCGTTGTCGTGCATACCAAAGACCTCCGGCTCTGGGTTCAGCGGCAGACCGTCGATGTACGTGAGATAGCTATTAAGCGAGTCGTGGGGATCCACCTTGGGCGAGTAATAGCTGCCACTCGCAGAGAACATGTAGTCCTCTTCGAGAATCTTCGGGTTGAAAAAGCCTTCGAGGATGACGTCGATCGTGCGCATGTCCTTGTCATCCGTCACGCGGCCGCCGTAGTTCACGACGGAGGTCATGACACACAGCACCTTGTACGGCACCACGTCGTAGAAGTCCAGGAACATCTCCAGCTGAGCGCGACTGATGTCGTAGTCCGTGTCGTTAAAGGCGTACGGAATGTTCCACCCAAGCGGACCAAAGCGTTTGCGCTCGATGACGACGGCGTGGAAAAAGCTGAGTCCGAAGAGCAGTTTCCGGAATTGGTCTGGTTTGGACGTCGCTTCGAGACTCTCGTTTGTGAGTTTGATGTACGAGTTCTTGAGATTCGCTCGAATGCCCTTGGGCGGTTCCTTGGTCATCTTCACACCGTTCTGCAGGACGGAAGTCGGGAAGGAGCTCGATGGGCGACTCGTAAGCCAGAGGCGGAAGTCACGATGTGTGGAGTCTGCGTTCAGCTCGTCACAGATCCGCTCCAACTGCGGCATCCAACTGATGGCTAGATGGCAGTTCTGCAACAACACCCACTTGCCGCTCGTGATGGCGTCCTCGATCATCTTGGCTGCAATCGCTCCTTGGCCTTGGCCAAGCGAAATGGAGTTCAGCTTCCGATTCATCTTCATCGTCTCTGCGAACACTAGTAGTTCCTTGGCTGGATCTGAGCCAGTGGACAGCACGAAGATGATTGGCGTCGTCACAGTAGAATCTAGGAACGAGCTGGCTAAATCAAATGGCGGAGGCTCAATGAAGCGCCTTCCGATGTGCTCGACCACGAAATTCTGAATCGCCTCCATCATCCTGTCTGGACGGATGCATCGAAGTACGCAGAGCTTCTGGAACGTGTTCAACGAGGTCTCCAGCGAAGACGGCAGCTTTTCCAGCTGCGGGTCGCTGGAGTCAAAGATCTTGCGCCACATCATGGAACTGGTTCGCATGTTGGGCGCGAAGCTCTCAAATGCTGGCAGAACGGAGAGCGCACACACCTCCCGCCACGTGCGGTCTTCGATCCAAGCCGGGTCTGGATTGGCTAGATCTACTGAGCCAGAGGTTGAGCCTGAGATCAGGAACCGCCACTCGAGCATATCAATCTTGTTGCCTCCTTGCAGCAGCTTGATGGTCAAGAGGAATGAAAAGAGCAGCTTATGCTCTTCAAAGAGCGAGCGACAGATATTGCGATACAGCGAATACATCGAGGAGTCATTCAGATTTGCAAGTCGCTCCTCCAACTGGTCGCTCTCTTTAGCAGCTCGGATGCTCTTGACAAAAGTACTGACAAACCAAGGCAGCGAGTATTGGTACATGGGATCCACAAGGGCCAAATCAGCTATACAGAAGAACAATAGCGAGGCGCGGAAAGCGACGCCCCGATACCTCTCTCGAGATTCGTCGATCGCACGCTCAGTGACCTCTGCCTCAGCCATTTTCTCATTGATGTCTTCGGACGTGATCTTGGCTTTGCCCAGAGTATCGATCAGTTCGGTATCATCCAGGATATTGCCCTTGGAGTTTGCCAGCATGTACAGGATCTTGTTCTCGATCTCGACCAATTCCGCTTTCATGCGCGCATTCGAGACCACGAGCGAGTTTTTCTTCTCCGCGAGCTCCGGCATCTCTTCCTGCACGACCACTCCAAGCGCTTGGTCTTCGAGTCCCTTGGGCGTGATCGTAAAGTTCAGGAGCGTCACTTTGACCGATGTCTCTGGCGGATAATGCGGATTGGGAAGCTTTGTGGTCATGAAAAACCTGAAGGACTGGTTGTAGGGAACCATGGTGTCTCCAAGCTTCATCATGATTTGGCCTCCCTGGCGGAACTTGTTTTGCAGAAGCACGGGCTCAAGCGTGGCATCAAGGCTTTCGCCCACGTTTTCCAGAAGAATCCACTTACCAAAGCGAATGCCGTTCTCGAGCGTTTTCAAGAAGCCCTTGTCTGTTAATTTGATCACGTCGATCCCGTTTTCAGACGTATCCTTGCCCAAATTCTTGATAAATCGGTTCGCCTGACCTTGTGGGTCGATAAGCAGTGACCATCTCCGAGCACGCGCCATGATAATACCGTTCTGCACGGACAAGTTATCGGAGGGGAGACCTGCGATTTGCCAGCCGCGCACCTTGATCGGATCAGCCAGCGTCGTGATGATGTTACAGCCCTTCGTGTGAGGGATATGCAGTTGCTGCAGTGCTGTGTACCATGCAGAGATGCAATCTTCTCGGAATTCGCTCGTGAAAGTACCAAGGTAGCTGATCGTCCCGGCGGAAATGACGACATCGCCAATGAGGTTTGTGAAATCTTGATTCAGCTGCCGAATGGTGGCTGCCCATCGGGTCTCTTCACCACCCAACAGTCCGATCAACTTGAGTGCCGAGTCGAGACGAATTTCACATTGGCGCACATCACGAACGAGCTGGTCTTTCTTGTTGACTGCGTTGTTGTAGTTTTGCTCGAGCTCCTGCAGCCGGTCCACAACAGCTTGCAGTCGTCCTTTGGCGTCTGCGAGTACGCGCATGGTCACATCCAATTCGGCTTGCGCTTGCGCGAGCACGATCTTTTTGGGCTCCACCATCTTGGCCACGTTGTTGTACGTGTGCATGGCCCGCACCCACATGCAAATAGCTTCACACGCCAGACTCGCCTTGCGAACAGCTGCCGGGGAGAACTCCTCCATCTCAATGTACGGATCGAGTTGCTGGATGATTTTCTCGTTGATGTTGTCCTTGTCAAACTTGAGCATATCTTCCATGAGCTTCTTGGCGTTACCGAGAATGGTTTTCTGTGCGCTTTCCCAGTAATCCTTCATTTTCTGTCCTGGCTTATCCGGATCTGCTTTCATGGTCGGTTTGATGCCAAAAATGATGCACGCAGCCTCCATAGTCAACTTCACACCATGCGGCGGGTTCTTCAGCGCCTTCACTTCATCAATATCGGATTTCTTGAGTCGATTTAGACACTGTACGGCAGCTTCTAGCGCTGGAAGAGCTTCATCAAGGTCTCGCTGCGCATCGTCAGCGATGGCTTTTGTATCGGCAGCTTTCTTGTTGGCAATCTGCTCTTCCTTTTCAACAACTGCCTTGGTTTCATCGGCATCCTTTTTATCCAGCGTGATCTGCTTCATCATGTCTTCGACGTCGATCTGAGTCTTCTCGAGTTGCGGTTTGAGCGCGACCAGTTGCTCCTGCATGCCAGCGACCTGCTCTTTCGTGGCGATAATCTTGTCAACACCGTTCTGCAATCGACTGCGCTTGGACTGCACCTCGTCACGCTTCAGCTGAAGAACGCTTTTAAACGTATACAAAAGCTCCAAGTAACTTGTTGGCGTGACGTAATTGTACCGACGCAGCTTCTCGTAGAACTGCACCGATTCCTTTTCAACGTTCTGGTGAATCATCTGGAACATGCTCACAACAGAGCTGGACTCCACAGCGTCTGAACCGCTTCCAGGCTCACCTCCTAGCTGGAAATCAGCTGCAGATATAGCGCGTGCTGCCACTGACTGCAGGGCTTCCGCAGGCCATTCGCTAAACCAGTCGATCGTACAGCAATTGACGAGCGACGGAAACATACGAATGCGATCGCGAAATAGATTTCCAAGAGGACTCATACAGAGCACCAGGTGGAGGTTCTGTCGCACTAGCAACAGGTACTGAGCAAACGTGTTGAGTTTTGTGGGCGGGATCTTCTTCTTGACGCAGTAGGATCGGCAATGGTTGCCAATTTGATCCAAATCTTCAGCAGCATACAGATTCGGCACGTCTCCACTATTCAGCACGTTGTTGATATCTTCCAGCATGGTTTCGTGGACGATTTGGACGTCGGAGAACAGAAACACGATCGGTTTTTCGTCTATTCCAGCCTTCATGAGACACTTTTTCAGATCCTCTCGCCATTCCGCGACGCCGTATCCCTTAGTGATCTCGATCTGCGTGCAGGAATACTCGGCCATGTATGCAGCAAGTCGAGTCAGTGACTGGCGTCCACTGCCACCGACACCAAGTAGCAGCGCATTGCCTTGTGGCTGGCGAATCACGCGTGCAATGCGCGAGACGTGCTCAATGGCGTTCATGAACATGACCAAATTCATAGGCGCACTGCTTTCGGCATTGTAGTCGTTCAAATATTCTTCAACCTGTGACTGCAGCTTTTCAACATCAGCAATCTCTTCGTAGATCTTTGGATCTGCACCCGGCACCATGTAGTCTCCGTAAAACAGGTTGCTGGTTGGGAGAACAAGTCTCCATGCAGCATCAGCTCCGGACGGTTCTAGCGGATTCGCGACGCTTAATAGATCGCCAAATGTCGTGGCGATCTGCGCCTTGAGCTGTTCCTGAAACCATTTGTGATCAGCTGGTGTTGTGAATCGGTCCTCAAAGACGCGCATATTTTCGTGCACCCACAGCCGAATCATTTGCTCCAGCTTGACAATTTTCTTCGAATCGCCCATTAGCATTCCTTGGAAGACCTTGGCGAGATCGCGCAAGTTGAAAGTGTAGTGCGATTTGGAAGGTGTGGGCAATAGCTCTGCAATAACCGTGTTGTAAATGTGGATGGATGTTTTGACAAACTTCTTTGCAATCGCAGGCCCTTTGAGCTCTTCCGAAAACCGCGACAAGAAAGTCCCCAGAATGGTGTCAAATACGATGCCTTTGCTGTTGTCCGACATCTCCGTATAGCCAACGATATTGAAATGGCGGACAAAGCGTGAAGTGATTGAGTTTCGCCCACCTCCCGGAGGGCCCATAGAACAAACGAATACGACATCGATGATCGTGCGGAAGTTAAGCAGCTTGCGATCGTACCATCCGCCTTGGTCAAACCACTGTCGAAGGATCTCGATTGGTGGCTGCGCGAAATACTCTTCTTGCTTAGGCATATTCAGATCGTCGACGTAGATAATGAATTTCTTGCCAGCAGTGGGGCCGAAGACGCCCTTGCGCCGCTTTTCCATTTTGGAGTCAATGAAGTCCTGAGTCTGATTGGCGCTACTCTGCGCTGAGAACGACATCTTGAGTGGGATGATCTTGTCTGGGTCGGATTTCTCCAGGAGCTGGTTAACATCGATGGTCTTTCCTGTACCCGTCGGACCCACGATCAGCATGTGGACGCCCTGCGGCAGCATGAGGTTCATCAAGAACATGGAGCGCACCGAGTCGCTCGTGGGCACAACAATCTCGGAAAACGAGGCGCTTGGATCGATTGTAAACTTGGGGATCGTCTCCAGCCAAGGAACCCAGGATTCTTTCACCAGATCAAAGGAGTAATCGTAGACGAGCCCTGTTGGTGGGATCAGCTTTTTCACGTTGTAAGCTACGAGTTCCTGCCGCAGAAATGTGTCGAAACGAACACGGCCCGCATCGTTACCGGTGGCCCCCACTGACCAAATCAAAGCGAACAGAAAAATGCTCTCGATGTTGCGCAAGAAAAACGCCATCTGCTCCATTTTCACGTCTTTCTTCTCCTCTCGACGCAGCGGGGCCAGGAAACAATCGAGAAGCCGCATCAGGCTCTGCGCGAGGTTCGATGGAATCTGCGGAAGCCATTCTTTGACGTAGCCGGTCACGAACTGGAGCGATGGGCGCAGGAAGATATCAAACAAGTGGTGGAGCGTTGTACTCAGAGCCAAAATATTCTGAGGCCCGACAAGTTGCGCCCCGCCAAACTCTTCGGGGAGTTTTTCCAGCCAACTGTGGATCAGGGGATCAAATCCGAGAGAACTGGGCTCCATGTACACCATGCCCGTCCGGCTCACGGTCGCAGGCGAAGCGACGGACAGATCCTCAACCTCGAACATCATGGTCATTTCGTTCGACATTTGAATGATCTCACCACTGGCCAAGCACAGTTTCTTGTTATCATCCAGCACAGTGTTCATATTCTCGATCCAAATGGCATCGACGGGGCCGTCAAAGATGACCCACTTCCGGTCCGGTTTCGTGTCGCTGGCTGCCTCGCGGTAGAGCGTCGACAGAATACCATCCTGCCATTCATGCGTATTCGCATCGAATTCACCATACAGCTGACCCATAGTGATCGACTTTGGGTTTAATTGCGAGCGGATCACTCGTTCATAGGCGTGACCAACTTCGCCCAGTGCCTTGAGCTCTGTTAATGCGTCCGCGAGTACATCCAAATTGGCAGATTTTCCACCGCCGGTGGCTCCAACCACCATGAGTCCATGGCGCACACAGAGAGTCTCATACAGCTGCACCACCTTCAAGAGGAAGAATGGGTGCGCTTGCAGCTTGAGCTTCTCGATTGTTAGCTTAATCACGCGATTCAGTGCACCGAGATTCAGCTGGGGGCGTGATTTCTCAGGAAACAGATCGTTGATGATACCGTTGAACAACGGGATGTCGTGCGCTAGAAACTTCGGCAGATTCACATCCTGAAGAGCGCGCAGCAGCAGCACTTCCTCGTCCATGTCCGGATCTGATCGTTTGTAATTACCTGCAGCCGTAATGACAGTTTTCACAGCACGCATGCCGTAGTCATAGTGTGACTGAGCCGAAAGCTGTTCTGAGCACAGCTTGAAGGTGGTCACCATCTTCGCGCCACATTGCTTGGCTTTCTCGTATCCGTACGCGAAGAACATGATTTCTCCGATCATGGCGTAATCGGGAACCATCATAGCTACCGGTCGGAACAACGCGGCGAGTGAATCAGGAAGATCAGAACGGCCAGCGTAACCAGGATTCATGGTGATAAACACACCAAACTGAGGATTTACTGCGATGTCGGAGCCTTCGAACACAATACGTTTGTCGCCAGCACGGATAGCGAGCTGTAGAGTAGTGACCTGTTGCCCGATCACGGAGAGCACTTCGATATTGATACGATTGAATTCATCAAAGCAGGCCCAGGCACCACACGACGCGAGCCCTTTGAAGAATTTCCCCATGGCAATGTAATCTAGACCATCGGAGCAGTTAAACACCACGCACTGTTTGGCAAGCGCCTTGGCGAGATCTTTTGTCGTCTCCGTCTTGCCTGTACCAGCCGGCCCAGCAGGTGCACCACCCAGAATCATTTGCAGAGCGGCCATAAGCGTCATGTAGCATTTATCAGTTAGAGGTGTGATCACAAGTCGAAAGGAGTTGCCAAGGTACTCATACCCGTACGGACGTCTCGCTGAGACCATATCAGCCAACAGGTCATCGACCCAGTAATATCTAAGCTGGCTGGACCACATGAAATCCTCCTTCGTGCTCACTTTGTTGTGCACAAGACGCGTCGTCACATCACGAGCGTGCACGTCGATAACTGCGAGAGCACCTACACTGATACGCGCGAGTTTATCCAGCCTACCACGCACCATTTCAACCATATCGGCCAACTGTGCCAGCTGGCGTTCCATCATTTGCTGCACACCGTTGCTTCCAGATTCAGCCATATGCTCTTCCATTTCGCGTGTCCAATGGAATTGACTTCCGTTCAGCACACACATACCGGGCCATTTCTGAATCCATTTTGTGCGCGAAATTTTGGTGTAATCCTGAATTGACTGGAACATCACGTCTCGAATGGACATACGCATCATTTCTTCGACCTCGGTCATCCAATGCTCAACGTTCTTTCCCACAGGATTGACCGGCTTGCTCATCGCCACTTTCTCTCCTTCGGCTGAAATCATGGCTGTGATTGTCAGATCTTCTTGAAACTCTACCGATACGATACCTTCAAAGCATTTCTTCAAATGAGGTTGCACCAACTTGACGTCCTTGCTTTCAGACAGAATTGATAGTAGCTCTTCATTGGACAGAAAGTAAAAGCGGCTAAATGCCGATCGTTTTGTTTCCAGGAAATCACTCAAGCCTTTTTGCACCTGCTCCAGGAATCGATTGCTTTCTTGGAATCGATCAAGCAGTTTGTCGTTGTTACAGAAGTTGATCACGCTGGGCTTTTGCTTCGCGGCGGCTAAAGTTTGGCGCCAATTCTTATCAACAGTGGCGAACCGTTTGCCCTCAGTTGGTAGTTGTTTGTTGATATCAGGCGAGTCAAAGATCGGCTGAAGGTAGAGCCAACTGCGTTGCACTTGGATCCATTCATCAATTACATCGGACACCGTACTTAGAGTGCGATCCCAACGATTAATTCGCTCTTCAAAGGGTTTCTTGAACGCTGAAAACTGCATAGCTTGCGTCGTTGTGATTTGTTCGTCGAGTAAAGCTTGAATCTCATCAACACTTTTCAACACGTATGTCTCGGTCTCCCGATAGTCAACGATTGTCAAATTGATTGCCTTCCACTGCTCTTCCATCGTATTCAAGGTTTTCTCGATTTGGTATTCTTTTCCTGCTGTCTCGCTGATCCTAGAGATCGTTTCCAGGTGCTTGTCGAGCCCTAATTCCAGCACATAGCTCAATTTCATACCACGATCTGGACGAAATGTCATTTGGATTTCCTGGTTCATGAGATTCCAATGTCGTTCCTGCATGCCTGGATTCCGCAAAGCCATAACTAACGGCACATGAGGTCGAAAAATCGCAATTTCGTCCTTGATCATTGACGCAATATCAGTACAGCCCTTCACATTAATCTTCTCAAACTGCTTCAAGGCTTTTTGAATCGCAGTCCAGTTTGTTTCCACAAATGACTCAATTTCTTCACCATTCACATCCAGAAAAGCACCATCCATCCACTTCTTGTGCTCCTTCAGCCAGTTGTTCGCAGTTTTCCAAAGCATGGCGTAAGGTTCAAAATCGCGCCGAATCTTCTGGATTTCGTCGTAATCTGTAAGCTCATGACCGAAGAGCGCTTCGCGTGAGTTGAATAGTTTGGCGTCGTCGTCAGCCTTGGATATCTTTTGCTCAATGTTGATGACGTACTTGTAAATCTGCTCGAGACGAGCCAAGTCTGTGTACTGCCGAAATCCATCGACTTCGTTGTGCAGAACATTCAGAGACTCAGTAAACTCGACCTGCTGGTCGTGCATATCGTTCGAGAACTGCGTCTTCTGCATCTGAAGAACGTGATGCATGCGCTTCACCTGCTCATTGATCTGATTTGGACATAGCCGCACACGCCAGATCGTCATGAAGTCCTCACGCTCGTAGTGGTACTGGAACTGATCCAACACGTATCGGTACTTGATCAATAGCTGACTCTGTGTTAGCAGTGGTGCCATTTGTGTCTGAACGCCTTCAAGATAGGCATTCATTTCAGTGAGCTCTTCAATATTCTGCGGGATCTTTTGCAGCTGGCGATTGATGGTCTCGAACTTGTCGAGCAATTCCTTTGCCAAATCGGTCGAGTTCTTGAGCTGAAAATCCAAAACTTTCTTCGCCAGCCTGCGATGCTTCTCAGTGAGTAATGTACGGATGCTCGTACAATTGACAGCGTACATGCCGAGCTCGACGTTAGTGGTTGGTATCCATTCTTCTACCGCAAGGGCATCCTGGAAGTGCGCCTTGATGGTTTCTTGGATCTGCGGAAGATTGGGTGGTTTCTGAGCTTGCAGTGCGGCTAGATACTCGTCTTCATTTAAATTCACCAGCGATATGTACCGCTCATACTGGCCGAGATAATCGCGAAGTGGTATACTAGCCTTGTTCATGAGCTGCTCAATGTCCTGCTTCATGTCCACGACCCACGGCTCATTCGCGTTGACGCTTGATATGCACGGGTGGCTGCTCCAGAAGAGCTTGTTCATCACCACTTGCTCGACCTGCTTGATATTCTTGAGATTGTCCAGCATTTTCACAAACATGTCGACTATGATCGAATTGAAAGTAGTCGCAGACGTATTGATCGCGAACACATGACCACGTCGGATGTCCACAGGATGAAAGGGACACACTTCGGATGTATCGTCCGGATCTTTCGGCTTCCATTTTGCGATTTGATCAGCTGCAGCATCGACTTCGTGCTGGTTGATCACGTAAAGCTCGGTCGAAACGCTTAAACTGACTGTAAATAGGGACGTAGGCGACAATTGCTGTCTCTCGAGACAAAGGTACTGCCATTTGATGTCGCCCAACTGCGCACGATTCAAGTCTGGATAACCCACAAAAGCGGTCTTGGCGTCCAGAATATGCACATCGCCGATTGTCGCTCGCTTGATAAAGTCATGGAACATGTGCAGTGAGTTTTCAGTGAGAAACCGCAGCGTGTCTTTCATCGTGAAGTTGACGCGTCGCAGAAGCGAGCGCAGTTTGCTGAATTCGTAGGTATCCTGCCGTGTTTCCTGGAGATAGTACCAGCCCTTGCCGACGTTACCAAGCGAGGTCTTGATAATCGTCGCGACCTTGGTCGGCCAGTCTTCGTTGATGGTCTTGAGCACAGTGCGCTCTAGCGTCTGCTGTCGCTGCTGGAACTCTTCAAGCTTGAGACTGCGCCCAGTCTTGACACTGAACAACTCGAGCTGCAGGATACGATAGCATTCTTCGTTGATCTTGATCAGAGCAGCGAGCGCTTCTGCAGACGTCAAAAAGGTTTGAAACGAAAACCCGATGAACTGGTCAGCGTAGTCCACGGGTGGCGCCCTCACATGACGTGCCGAGGGGATCTCAACGCGAGCGCACGGCGTCGGCTGCAGCTCTTCCTCTGGTAGCAGGATACTGGCAAATACCTCCTGGTTACGGTTCACTTTCTGGTGGTACTCGAACACGATCTTGCTCATAGTGCGCAAGTAGTCCAGTTGGATATCATGCACGAGCTTGGCTGTATCTGGAATGCGATGGTTCTTCCCCTGGAAGATGGCGGTGGCAAGCCGAACGATCTTGTTCAGGCTTTCCTGTCCAAGCTTGTGCAGCTCCTCTACGGGCATGCAGTCAATGTACACGTTCTTCCGAAGCAGATTCTGCGCGTGGAGGCGAGCGAGTTGCGCGCTCATGTACCGGTCGGCGAAGTTATCCGGGTCCTCGGACTTGAAACACACCTCGAGCCGCTGGAGTTCGGCCATTTCGGCCTTCTTGTTGCGTTGGAAGCGCACTGAGAACGTGTTCGTGGCTGGCGTATAACCTGTAACATGCGCGTCGCACCAAAAGCTCGAGAGACCGCGAACAGTGTAAAGCGCCATGACTGGGATCTGCACCGAGCCATCCGCGCGTGTGCCGAGGCGCACCCACTCGGCCATGGTGTGGATCTCGAAGCTCTCGTCATCAAATAGGGGCAGACTGAGCAAGTCCAGAATCTGCAGCGCCGTGCCACTGCTGTCGAGCGATATTTTCTGATACAATGGCGACTGTTGGAACGCCGCCATGCGCTGTTTGAGCAGCTCGCCAACATGCGCAGCCTCGTACAGCCGCTTCTTGCGCTCTACGACAACCTGCCTCGGCGGCACATTGGCCACGCGTTCGTAGGCCACGAATACCTTTGGCTCAATGGATCCGTCCTCGTGCTGCGCTGGGTCAACGCGACTCAGCACCTCGCCGGCACCGACAGAGAAGCCCACGGGCGTGGGTACGAACTGCGTGGGCGCGGACACGTGCACAGAGGACTCCTTGAGCGCTATGCGAGTGGGCGAAGCGGAGGACGCGGAGTGGCCCAGTCTTGCGGCTCCTGTGGGCAGCGCATACGTCGGCTCGAAGTTGAGAATACCCACGGACACATGCTTGCTCTCCTTGGCTGGGCTTGTAGACGGCGCCAATCGACGGTACTGCGAGTCACCGACCTGCAGAGAGCAGAGACAGAGAGGCAGATGTCAGTAGAGCGGCGGTATGGGATCCATGCCCAGCGGGAGCGAAGACACCTCATCCAGCCGCTTCTGCATGCTGGATGTCGCGCCAAGGTGGCTCTTCCGCGTCCAAAACGTTTCGAAACCGAAATATTCCCATGTTGAAGCCACTTGGTAGATAACATTCATAACCGATGAAATTTACGCGTTAGTCGACTAAAGCCAGTTTCAATAAAGGGGAAATAAAAAAAATGCCCCTATTTTAGCCGTAAATAAAAATTCTGCCCCTTTTGTAATATTTCTATGTAAATTACAGAGAGGGGTCGTACGTTACGAGAAATGGGAAAGTTACGAACAGTAGAAA